>JACXGI010010150.1:0-12604 GCA_016801175.1 Esox masquinongy
CACACACACACACACACACACACACACACACACACAAGCTAGCCACCGCATCAAGCCAGTCATGCAGGCCTGTATCAAAAAGCTGAGCCTGAACAGCCCTGCAGTGGACTGGATCACCAGCTCTGTGCTTCGCTGGGCAAAGAGCTAGTATGGCAGGCTTGGGCCAATTGGACTCTGTCTCATACTCTCTTTTGCATGTATTCAGTGGGGCATCATGTCTGGATCAGAATACTGCAGATCTAATGTAATCAATCAATGGACTTATGTGCAATGTGCAAATGGAATTTATGTGGTTCGTCCAATGTTTAGTCCAACGTCTAAAAATCACTTCAAAACCACAAATTGTGTGATCATTGAACAATTAAAGAAATATTGTATTGTTGATATCATATCTTTAGTGGGAGACCTGATTCTAACCTGAATATGACCTTATTATGACCTGATTATGACCTTATTATGACCTGATATGGCTTCATTATAACCTGATTACAACCTGATTATAACCTGATAATAACCTGATTATGATCTGATTATAACCTGATTATGACCTTATTATGACCTCATATGGCTTCATTATAACCTGATTATGACCTGATTATAACCTGATTATAACCTTGTAATCTTTTAGTTTTTTTCCCTGTTTTTTGTTATGTTGTCTGACTTGTCTGTGTACTGATGTGTACGTTTAAGTGTGCAGGTTTGAGATGCCTTTAAAACTGTTAATTGCATCCTTTGTAATTAGTTCAGATTCCTTCTTTGTAAGATAGCAGTGTCTGTTGAAGGACATGAGAGCTCATGCAAGAAGAATGCCGTTCATTGTGTTTTGATTCCATCCTCTGACTGACCTTAGAGGACCTTTATAGGACCTTTGCTAGCAACAAGCCGTCCTTCCATGCTTCATGCAAACAAATTAGTAGTCAACTGTATGCTACAATTCTTGATGTCCATGCAAATTCTTCTACACTGTCCAGTGTTTATACTTCTTACATCTGACTATCCCAGACAGTGATCTGAACCAGAACATAACAGGTGAGTTAATACACTTTGCTGAGATCCCATCATCAACCTTCACCAAAGCCTCATCAGTCCCAAACGTTCCACTCCAGGGCCTCTCACTGCCCAAGGTTGCATTGTCTATAGACAGTCCAGTCAGGCAAACATGGGCATCAGACGGCTGAGTCATGGGGCTCATTAAAACCATTAGTTATACAGGAGAGACGCTGGGGAGATAACCACAGACCCGTAAGGCCTATCCTCTGCTTGCTAGATAGTCTTCACATGACGGTAGACGCAGTAAACAGGTCAGTTGAATGCAGTGCACGTGGGATTGAAGAAGGACGCTGCGACTGGCACACAGTCAGCGATTCAGATCTAACAAAGTGGATGTTGTGGATATTTCCATTGTTTTGGGAAAGTTCCACTGACCTTTTCATCGCATCTATTCTGCCAACAAGATCTCTTCTATTCCGTGTGTTATTGAGGGAATTCTGAATTCAGACCATGCAAACGACCAACCGCCTTCAGCTTTATTTAGCAGATAGAATGTGTTGTGAAGTGTAAGACGCAGAGTGTGAAGATTTTAGTCTCTGAATTGGAAAGTACCACTAAGAGGACTACATAGGTTCAATGAAGGTGAACTGAACTGCCCCTTGTCTTCATGATTAATTACACAGTTGTCATTTCATTCATAGTTTTGTTTGAGGCCAAACATAATTACGGACACAAATATACCCGCAGATAGTCTATATTTCAAGAGCGTCGGGCAAGATGATTTTGGTTCTAATCCCCGAGCCGACAAGGTATAAATATACCTGGAAAACAGCATCTGCTAAATGACTGAAACGTATACAGAAACTTAACACCCAAAATATTGCTGGTTGATTATTAAAAACATATAAGGACATTTGAATCTTTGATGCAAAGGTCCAGGATAGCGACAGACACCACAGGCACATTGGTTTTTGTTTTCATTTTTTAAAGAAATTAGGAAAATAAGTGCAGAGATGCCATGGGGCGAAGCTGTATTTGCTGTTTAATAACGTAACCTCTTTGCTGTTTTAACATTACAATCAGATATGGCAGTTTTTGCCAGGGCTTGCAGCCTGAGGTTAATCTAAAGTAAGTTATGGAGAGTAGGCAAGATTCAAATCATGCAACTCGTGGGTTCATTGCCATTTCGGTAATTCATCTATTTCCTCAACTAAGATAAGGATTCAGCCTGAAAGGAGGTTCCAGGCATCACAGCTCTTAAAGGCAGTTATCGCATTAATTCAGGCGACACGTACTGCATTTTTAATGTTAATCTTTGCAAACACAGAGACAACAAGTAGGCTTTTACAAGAATTACTACAAAATGCACAATCTCCATCAGTGACTTTCATGCTGAGGTTTGGCACATTCAGCGTTTTGTTTACACTCAGACTTCCTCTTCTCTTATCTTTAACTTGAATGACGGTGTAATTCAAACCCCGGTGCACAGGGACTGATGGCGTGGACAGACGGCAAGGGTTACATATTCAAATAAAGGATTACATTGTTTCTACATCGTAATGTGTTCCATACAGTTCGCCCTTCAGTGAGCCGAACGTAAATGTTGAAACCGTGTTGTGAACGCCATTGTGTGGTGAAGTACCTCCACATCTGGCCGAGTTCCGTTAACGACTGACAGGCGATAGTCCTCATCACAGACGAGTCGGTTGTGGAGATACAGTGTATAATTTACATGAAATAGAATGCTATTGCACGCATGCATGGTTTTGTTTAACATTGAAACTTCCACTCCTCAAAGATGTATTGTATCTTTACCCCAGACCGACACACGTGTACACACAAGCGCGCACACACACACACACACACACACACGAAAACACACATTCTAATAAAAATACAGTTCTTTATGATGTCTGTTTTTAGTTGTGTGCAATAAAAAATATTTGAATCTTAAACTAAACATTAATAATTGTTTAACCAGTAATGAAATCCCGTTTAAAGGTTATCATTCTTTTGAAACTTGAAACTTGATCTTTTTTTTAAACTTAAATTGGCAACGTAAACTTCTTTCCCAGGGCAATAGAAACAGTTTTTTGGAGGTGCCGGGGGGTAAAGTGGTGAAAGAGAAAAAAAGTGAACAGGATCCACTCTACACGCCGAAAAGACTATTGTCAGTGTCCAAGAGATTGTATTATGGGGACATTTTTCTGTCCAGGATACAGTGTATTACGGGGTCATTTATTGTGTATTAGGGGCAATACTAGGAAAAGAACACATGTGGCTCCTATCAAAACCAAGCGTCAGCATGCCTCCTCACTAGTGCCTGTCTTGCCTGCCCAGTCTCTCTGTCTGTCTGCCTGCCCTTCCTGTCTGTCTACGTGTGTGAGTGTGTGTTTCCACCAGGTCCTTGCCCCCTGCCTGTTCCTGCCACCATGTTTCCTCCGCCGTCCTCTGCCCAGATCCAGCAATATGGTTTCTATCACAAATGATAACGCTTCGACAGCGGCAGGGGGGCGAGCCTTGATTGGAACAGATGGAGGCCTCAAACAGGGGCTGCTTTCCAAACCGGTTTCAAGGCCTCGGCCTCCCGTGCTCTTATATTTCTAATGGCCGGACCCCTAAGAGAGACCGATGAAGCCTAAGCCGGCAGCTCCTTAGGGCATGCCCGGGGCCTGGGAATGATTAACCATGTTTATAAAGTTTTTACGGCAGACCTGCCTTTACTCGCAGGGAAGAAAGAAATGAAAATGGAAGGCATGGCCCAATAATACCAACTAACAGTGTTAAGTTAGTAATAAATTGGTAACTGAAAATGTGAGTCTTCTTTAATCATTTATTTATTTTTTTTAAGTTACGTGTTTATATATTAAATATATTTCTCTCATTTATGGCCTTGCCTCATCACAACGACTTCTCAGCAGGCCCAGGAAAGTTGGAGACGGAGACGTGTCTCGTCCGGCGCACATTTCACTAAGTCATTTGGCTTCTTATCGCGCTGCTCGCTCAAACAGGACGTGTTCTCCGGTTTCCACGCTAGGAGGGGCGAGCATTCTCAAGCCGACAACCACAATTAAGCCGCAAGCCATCCGACCTACCACCCACTAGAGGCAGCCTTGTCCACCCAGCTACGCATCCACGCTGGTTCGGGATGAACCAATAAGCACCACTCTCTGCCGGACCCGGCCCTCTATTGGTCCACCACAACCAAGAGTTTAAAATCTGGCAGGAATTAGGCAGCTGCACTGCAATGTACACCACTGCGCCACTCAAGAGCCCTGGTTTAAATCTCAGTGTGGTTCAAGTCTTGTAAAATATTTGTCCCCGTTGGCAGTCCATCCAGCCCATCCAGGACCTGGCCAGCCGGTTCTTGTGCAGAATGGTGTTTATTAAAGCCATGCAGCTCCTGGCAGTTTGTCGGGCAGCGAGGTCTGGGTTGTTTCAGTGAGGGACCCCAAGAGATTTTAGCAGGATTTTGATCCAGCCATTCTCCCTGGTTCTTCCCTCAGGGGTTATAGAGGAACTGAAGCTTTTTCGTGTCCCTAGTCGGTGTGCATACGTTTCTTGCTGTTGCTTACTGTTTGTGGGTTTTAGGCTTTTAGGTTGAGAAGTTTGTGAAAACTGCTCAAAAAGGCTTTGCAAAAGAAATTTGATTCATTGAAGGAGTAATGTGATTTCTTTGTATTTTTTACTATGGACAGGAGAGAGAAAGAGTTAGAGTGCAGTGTCCAAACTTTTGACTGGTACTGTAAATGCGGTCATCCATGCCAAACACCTTAGAAATGCATTCAAACAGCCCGAAATCACTATCAAACATTCAATGTAGTGTACTATATTGGGTAATAGTATGTTATATCCATGCACCACTTACAAAACCTCAAATGGTCATGTTAACAGGGTGCCAACTGGAAAGTGAACTGAATCACTTCAGGATAACGGTGGAAACATTTACTTTCGACAGTGAAGCAACCTGCTGGTGTTCTTTCAATGTGAGGAGGTTTAATTTGCAGTAAAAAGCCTGAGGTGCAACACATGCTCTTTAATCCACATCCCTCTGAACTCATCCTCACGGCATCACGGCCGACTGGCTTTCAACGTTTAGGCCTCCCAAATGGCACCCCATTCCGCACTTCATTTCACCAGGGTCTACAGATGTCTGGTCACACGTGGTGGGCTATGCCAGCAATAGGGTGCCATTTGGGAAGCATATTGCTGATTGGCGAAGAGGACATAAAACAAGGAGGATGAGTCTATGTGTGCTGACTAGGGAAGGTGTTCCTCCTGCAATTACCTGGAATCATTCCGTTTGAATCGGACGAGTTTGCACTTTTGTTTTGGCCTTTCTTAACCCAGAGCATTCAGGATATACAAAAGGTGTTGGAAAGGTGGCGGCCTTGCTAGCTCAACTGCAGGCAGCGAGGCCTGATGTTCTCGGCCGCTGGGCCATAATTAGATGAAGTAGTTGGAGGCCCTTACTTTAAAGAGTGGGAGACCCCACACTTCTCTACAAAGACTGCTGTGACCCACGTTACCAAGGTGACCTCCAATCCCCAAATTCAGGCTTTAACAAGGTGCCCAAGGGTCAGGTTAAACTTACTGAAATAGCATTTACACACTAACGATGATAGACTGCTTGAGGTTTTATGCCGCAAACCTGGGTTTAAATTATATTAGATATGGTTTCAAACACTTCAGATTGGGACTGGTTCAGCTTTCCAGGCAAAATGAAACAATGGAATAGAAAACGCACACCGAGCCCGATCTGGTACTCGAGGCAGGCGTGAGTAAAGGCTCAAAGAAACATTTGAAATATGATGTAAACCCAGGCTGGCTAGGTTGTCTACACTGGCAAGCTGCACCCTATCAGATTTAGAGTCCCAACGGCACCGTCAGGCAACAGCACAGGACCTGGAGGGAGAGTTAGCATGAAGGGCTTCTCAATCATTCAGTAGGAATGTGTAAACTAATGTAATTCCCAGAGGGGTTTGATCAGTTCATCACCTGAGGATGGACTCAGCCGGGTAGAGAACCAACACTAGCAACGATCCTATTCTTCAAATGTCGTCGATGTTTGTGTTCACGATTCCCCTCCCTTGGTCTAGTCCTCCTGACTTCACTGACCGGAGTGTTTTAAATCTTTGAGCATTTTCTCCAGCAAGTCACACCACCGGGAATCTGTACAGTTTCTACCCCCAAGTTAAACTGGACTGTCCACACGGTCCCCTTTCACAACTAACCTTGTAGCTCTGACTTTACGCACACTCCGGAGTCACACACACACACCAACACAAACACACACACGAGCACTTCATCACATATGGTGCTGCTACTTTTGATCATTTATCCAGGTGCCTGGTCAACCTACCCTGACCTATATACTGTACATAAACCTCAACCTCTACTGACTCCCTGGTCACAATGGGGGTGGTATTTCCCCGTGGTTCTGTCTTCAATGGAACACACTTCTCTTCGGTGCGTGACTTTTCACCAGAGGCGTATGGAGAACGCAGTGCCGTTTGGGCAGCCGTCGCATTATGTTACATGTACTGACTATTCGCAGGCGTGTGTTTTGAGTAATGACTTCAGGTTTATTAGGCCTCTTGGCTCGTATTGTTCTGAGCAGTGAGGTTTTGCTACCATTACGTGGAAGCAAATGACAGTTACCGCAACACAAAGGCCCCTTAGCTTTCTTCAGCAGATCGTCACTTCACTTCATCCATAATACTGTTCACATTGGCAGCAGTTATTCACCGCTTCACATCACAAGAGTTAAATGCCGACCGTATAAAGTATATTGCCTCTTAAATTAATTGTAGGATTTTTGGCCACTGGTTATGAAGTGGTGTTGAAAGCTCAAAACTGTGCCATGTCAATCAATCAAAAATATTTTATAAAGCCCTTTTACATCAGCATTTGTCACAAAGGGCTTTTACAGATACCCAGCCTGAAACTCCAAACAGCAAGCAACGACAGGAATTGATGCACAGTGGCTAGGAAAAACTCCCTAGTAGGGCCGAAACTTAGGAAGAAACCTAGAGAGGAGCCAGACTGAGGGGTGGCCATCCTCTTCTAGCTGTACCCGGTGAAGGTTAAGAACAAATTACCTTTTTGGGCCACATCAATATTTTTTCATGTTCAGATGGCCAGTGGATCAATAAATACCGGTGGGCTGTGCCCAGAGTGTTTAGACAGAATCCAGATCTGCTGCACAACCAGGTGGACGAGGACAGGAACAATACCATTGATATGGGTTCTGTACTCACAGGCCAAAATACTGTAATGGGGTTTCAGACCTGGTTCTGTACTTACGGACCTATATACTGTAATGGGGTTTCAGACCTGGTTCTGTACTTACGGGCCTATATACTGTAAAGGGGTTTCAGACCTGGTTCTCAAACATTCAAAAATCATTTAAAATGTTGTATTTTTGCTTGTTGATTCTTGTGATAAAAGTAGCATATGAAAGATTTTAAATAGCATTCAAACACAGTTCTATTGATGTACTGTAGTATTGGAAAACTGAAGGGAACTATAATTTAATACGTAAATAGATGACAGTTGGCATAGAAAAACCCTTGAGGATTTCACTGACGGCAGAAATGTTCCTCATTCTGTTATTATGTGGGCTCCAAATAATACAATACCCCACTGTCAAAGCCAGACTGGTTTTCTCACTGCATCGCATACAAATTGTGAGAACTGGGGGTATGTCCACAGTATGTACATTGGTGTCTCAATACGGTTATGTAGAAACATACTCTAAAGCGTATTTCTGAGTTTCGTGACTGACCAATCAATACTAGAACTCATCCTGACCGCATTGACCTGCAAAATGTACAGTTTGCCCAATGACCACAACGTTATTCAGCAGACAAGTCAGCCTACATAAATCCTTCATATAGATCTCCCCTTTATAATGCCGGTACAGTGTTCATGTTGGCTTCCATTCTCTCATCTGTTTTCATTCGTCAGGGTTTCATAGGCGTGGGACGCGTCCCAACTCATCGCCACGGTCACCACAGTGCTTTTCTATTCCCTGTCCTTGTCAGTTCATAGGACCCGCGTCAATGCTGTGATACGTAAAGTGAAGATCCGTTCTGCCGGTTGCCCCACGAGAGGATTTGCTCCTAAGAGAACGTGACTTTTTCCGGGAAACCAGGAAATGCACATCTGTGAATCATAGGTAGCCTGTCATACTGATGGACAGAGTAGTCCTCTGACAGCAGGATGCAGATATTATCTGAGAGAGCACAGGTCTAGGTTCAGGTACATTTAAAATCCTTCAACAAAAAGCAGCATAAAAGTGTTTGCTCTTAATGCATATAGGCACGGCGTGACAGTTGGGCGTGGTTTACTGTTTAGGAACTATTCTGTTGGTTCAATCGCGCCATTAGACAATCAAGCCCAACGGAAGCATTTTAAATGATTTCTTATTTGATCCCGTTGGTCTGGTGGACATTATCTGAGAGAGGCCAGACCAGTCTGCTGACTGACTAATCATTGTGTTTAGTGTACAGAGGAGGGAGATTGACTTTCAAAGCAGGGAGAATCTTAGCCCTGCAAACTTCTTTTTAAGGTTATTTTTTTGGGGGCGGTTTGGCAACACCCTGTGACAATTATAACACACAACTCACTGAGTAGCACAGAGGTGTAGAACACAGAGGGGTTCGGGGTCCACTGGCGCGGTTCCCCCAAACTCTCAGAGGTGTAGAACACAGAGGGGTTCGGGGTCCACTGGCGCGGTTCCACCAAACTCTCAGAGGTATAGAACACAAAGGGGTTCGGGGTCCACTGGCGCGGTTCCACCAAACACTCAGGTCTTGCTGGACGAATAGCAAAAGACTATGAGTTGGCAAAATTCCACTGTACTGTAGCGTGGTGTTGTGAAACCCTCTAAAGGAAAACGGCTGCACGGTGGTGGAAGCAACCTCCACGTTTGGTACTGTATCGAATGGTGTTGCTCGGCTACAGTCCCCTCTGCCTACTCCGTCAGGAGTCACCATGCAGAAGGTGTAGAGCGATTTGTCTCGCTTCACGCTATTGGGGCCAATGCACATACCCCCGAATCTGTGTCGGGGGGGAGAGGGGGGGCATACCCCTTAGCCAATCAGATCCCAGGACAGTCACAGTCACGTCACTTGGGGGGTGCCGTCCTCCAGAGCGACTTGCGGTATCAAGCGTACACATCCATGCTGCAGTGGATCCAAATCGGAGCCAAGTCTCCTCCGTTGTGCATGAAGCATGGAGGACTCTCCCTAAAAGTGATGGCCTGTGTTGGGTATAGGGTGCCATTTGGGACGTGTGGTTAGTGCCGTCCGTGATGTCTAGTTTCCAGTCCACCAGCACAGTAGGTCCGTGTATGGCTGAAGGGACATCAAATGGGTGTCTAACTGCAATCACCGGGGCAGGAAACTAGTTGGCGATTTGGCTTCGCTGACCATGAGTTTGTTACTCTGTATTATTTCGGCGAAACGAGCTCAACCAGTGATTTTTTTAATTTACGCTAAGGAAGAGCGAATCTGGAAAATATATTTTCTAGTGTAGAGTGTTTACACTGTTGCACATCTGTTGTAACTCCACTTTTATATGCCCCCTTTTGAATAAAGCAGAAACTGCTATGTAACACATACAATGGCCTTGTTCACACAAGCACATCTTTTTTATCCCATAATCAGATGCTTTATTGCTGTGTTTCAGCATTCTAACATTACCCTGGAGTCTAAAAGAAAGAAAGAAAGGAAGAAAGAAAGAAAGAAAGAAAGAAAGAAAGAAAGAAAGAGGAAAGGAGAGGGAAGGATAGAGAAAGGAAGCAAGAGAGATAAATGAGAAAAAGATTAAAAAAACAATGAGCGGATGAGGGACTGTTGTGATGACATCACATGTGACAGTGGAGAAGAAGAGAGAAGATAGAGGAGAGAGCGGGGTTAGAGGATGAGGACTGCAATGGAGATAGGGTCATATTTAGCGCAGGCCAGAGAGAGAGAGAGAGACAAAGATAAACAAGAGAGGGAGAGACAAGCCTGTCAGAACAGCTGAGCCCATGTGCAGGGCAAACTGAAACTGGTGGATTGAAACTGTATATTACAGCAGCGCCAGCTTAATCCAACTGGGGACTAGGGAACACCGATTTCTGGGTCAAGGTTAACCCTTCACTAGGCCACATTTTGTTGTTTTATCTGTAGTTTTGTATTGGTTACACTTTATTTCAAGTCCCAATTTTCATCTGTGGATGTCCTATAGTTAGTAATACTATCAACAAACTTGCTGTTGATAAGCAACTGCTTGCTAAGGTTAGCTTTAGTTTCAGAGGAAGGTTTAGGGTAAAGGTTAAGGTTAGGGTAAGGACAAAGGTTATGGTTAGTAGATTGTTAAAATGTAACTGATCGGCAGAAGATAATCTGTCTTGCATTAACAGACACACTTTTGGGACTTTAACTTTTTATTTATAATACATTTTTTTCCCCCAACCAATCTACACACAATACCCTATAATGGCAAAGTGAAATCAAGTTTTAAGGAATTAGGCTGACATATTGCATGTACATACACATGTATTCAGACACTTTATTCAGTACTTTGTTGAAGTGCCTTTGGCAACAATTGCAGCTTTATGCTCCCACCACAAAACCTCACTGTGGGGCTGGTTATAACCAGGTTATGAATGATACGTAGCATTACGTAGCATTCTGGCCTATTAGTTAAATGTTGGTTTCACAGACCAGAGGATATTTTTTATTCGGGAGTGGCTTCAGTCTAGCTTCAACCATAAAAGCCTGATTAATGGAGTGCTACAGAGATTATTGTCCTTTTGTCAGGTTCTCCCATTTCTGCAGAGAAACTCTGAAGTTCTGTTCTAAGTGGTCATTGGGTTCTTGGTCACCTCCCTGACCGAGGCCTTTCTTGTTTGGCTACTTAGTTTGGCCAGACCGCCGGCTCTACAAAGTCCGGGTTGTTTGACACATTTCCATCTCTGAGGTCTTTGGACCGGATGTGAAGTGTGGGACCTAATGTAGACGTGTTTGCCTTTCTAATTCATGTCTTCTCAATTTAATTTTCCACAGGTGGACTCCAATCAAGTCCTAGAGACTCAAGGGTGATCAAAGGACACAGGACGCATCTGAGCTCAATTTGTAGTGTCAGGGCAAAGGTTCTGAATATTTACACTCATGAAATTTTTCAGTTCAATTACAAATTGGCAGAAATTAGAAAGTCATTTGTTTTTTCGCTTTGTCATTATGGGTTAGTGTGTGTAGACTGACGATAAATGTATTTAAACATATTCAACCAATCATACGTTAAGTTGATAACAAAACAAAATGGGGAGAAAGTGAGTACTTTCTGAATGCAATGTAAGTCTCAGAACCCCACAATGAAAGAAAGACAAATGTGTGTCTTAGGTTAATATTACATTAAAGTCACAGGCGTTTGTGTGTAGGGTTCATATTACAGTAAAGTCACAGGCGTTTGTGTGTAGGGTTCATATTACAGTAAAGTCACAGGCGTTTTTGTGTGTAGGGTTCATATTATAGTAAAGTCACAGGAGTTTGTGTGTATAGAGTTCATATTACAGTAAAGACACAGACATTTGTGTGTGTAGAGTTCATATTACAGTAAAGACACAGACATTTGTGTGTGTAGACTTCATATTACAGTAAAGACACAGACATTTGTGTGTGTAGAGTTCATATTACAGTAAAGACACAGACGTTTGTGTGTATAGAGTTCATAAAGACACAGACGTTTGTGTGTGCACTCCCTTACTACTCTATGAGGCATTTTCATGTTATTTCCTATCATCATTCTTCTTTTGAACCACCTGATATCTGACACACCCCAGAAGAATGTACTTGCTTCACAAACTGTTTACAGTAATTACTTTGTTTGAATATTATGTCTATTCTTCTTTGATCATTTCATTTGGAACCCGAGAATTCATATTTCATTTTACTTCTTATAAAAGGTTTAACAAAACACATCCTATAAACTGATTGAATTGTTTGTTTTTTGGGGTAGTTTTCGATGGATTGAAAGGCTGTTATTATTGTCTTCTGGGAGATTGTGATTCACTCTGTTGTGAAATGTATTTTGCTGTGTTTAGATAACATATGAGATTAGGATGTACAGGCCTGCTCCTGGAAGGCTAGGGAGACATTTGCTTGGATTTTGTGCCGAGTGTGTTTCTGTAACTTATAATTATACCAAGGTTTGTCCAAAGTTAAATCGAATGCCAGGAATTCATCGAAAGTTCTATTATCTGTGTCCTTTGCATTATATTCTAATTTTAAATGTAGTGTATTTTTGTACTGCACTTTGTACTGCACTTTGGAACTGCTCCTTTTGGCAGTAGCTAATGGTGATCTTAATAAATACCCAAATCCTGCAGCGCTTACATAAACAATAGAAAATCTCTTCGTCATCCTCAGTGGGCCAGAGAGCATCGTGACCTCCTGAAGAGGGTAACCGGTTAACACCGTCCAATGACCCTGTTCAGTTCACCCGCAACATCTTCAGAACAGCGGTGGTTACCATGGCGATGGCAAACCATTTCGTGTTGTTGTTTTTTCCGAGAGAGCGAAAGAGAGAGAGGCACACCTCCTTGATGTTGCAACGTTTAATC
>JACXGI010010150.1:12704-28462 GCA_016801175.1 Esox masquinongy
CACACACACACACACACACACACACACACTACACATTCTGGTCCATAGCACGAGTAGCACACAGGCACACACACACACACACACCAGATCCTAGGTTAGCCAACGCTGCCATCTGAACCAACCATGGCACTTGTGTTGTTGTAGCCATGCAACACGCGGGCCTAGTCCCATAGAGTTCTGGGAGGCGTTGTGTCATAATGGGCTCACAGGCCGCCGGCTCCGGGAACGCTTCTGGCACATGGCTTGTTTACTACGAGCGGGTTGGTCCTTCGTGGGTGATTGTATGTGTGCTGTTGCACATATAGCTCACTATTTGGCAATAAGGAAAATAGCTCCAAAACAAACCCCTTATTTTTCTCGGGCCAGTTGGACTCCGGAATTGGAACACTTAATAATGTGTCGGTTTGGGGTGAAGGTTGGAGGAGAAGGTGACGGTGCCAAACTGAAGATTTTAAGGAGTGACGGTCAGTTAAAGCATTGTTTCAAACAGTCGTTGTGCTCATGATGGATTCCATCTATGTTGTTTTACGAGGTTTAGTGAAAGTGGGTTGGTCACTACAAAAAACACATTTCATGTAGTCTGCCTATCTATGATGAGCAACACTATGGCCTTTTTTATACCTGTTTTTAAAATGTGACCGTTGTCCTGATCTTAACCAGTTTAGAGTTATGAGATCTGATCGCGCTTTGGGCAATAGACACTAGCGCCAGGCGGAAATTGGGCTTATGATACTGAGTTTATCGTAGGTTTGCTATCATATATTTCACATGAGAGCAAAGCCAACAAAACCAAATAACAGAATAAACGTGTGAAAAGACTGAATGTGCCTCAACCACTCTAAAGAACACGGTTTAGTGTTAACCGTATTGAAATATCTGTTACTTCACAGTGTGTTACCACACACTGTATACGGTGTATACGGTTACTTCACACTGTATACGGTTACTTCACACTGTGTTACCGCATTTTCTTGATCACCTGAAATAGGTTATTACTGGCGAGGCGGTAACACAGTGGGGGACTCGCTCCTATACGACTTTACAGAACAGGTACCGTAAGACTTTGAGCCTGCCGTCAGGTGTCTAGCTGGGCTCTGGTTAAGTCCGTGAGTTAAGTCATGAGTAAGAAAAAAACCTTGCTCTAAACTGTGCTCGAGTGTGCTGCTTTACATTTCACATTGTTTGGGCACGGTTCCAACATGACATGATTCCAAAGGCAAGACTCGCCAGTTGTCAGCTTGCTTGTTCATGCTGAGTCAGTAAATCTGCCTCCCTTTATTATATTCTGGGTAAGTACATTGGTGGCCGATGGGATTTAAAGGCCTAGTGAAGTAAGCGTACATATATTATGTGCTCCATTGTCTTGTCTGCCGAATGTCGTTATCTGGTAAGTCAGGGTAGACATGATAGTCAGAACTTTCCCAAATTTCTTTTGGGAAGAGGAAACTGCTAACAAGCTCTGACAAACCCTCCAGAAATTTTTTTTGATTACCATATCTAAGAGGAGTCTTTGTCTGAAATGTTCAAACCATAGGGAATTTACAGTGTATGTCAAGGAAATATCAAAACCACCAAACCTAACAATCCCGGTAATCAATCCAGTTGGAAAACCTTGAGTTATTCCATGATTACATTATTATAAGACCTTTCTTCACTCAAGACTTGTATGGGTAATCTTCATATTTTCTTCAGTACATTAGCACTTTGTTCGATTCATACCGCAACAACACATGCATCCATGTACAGTCATGCAGAAGGATTAATGAACTAATCTTTAAAGGTCTCATTCATGATAAATTACCCACTTCAATTTTTTTCTTTTCTCATGAGAGTTTACAGAGTCAGTAGTGAATAGACCACCTGGGTGAAGCCCTGGGAATATTTCTGGAAATGTTTTGGTTCTGAGTGGATTTCCTGGTAGAGTATTCTGACATTTGCTATCACTTTTGAGTAAGCAATCTCTCCTAATACTGGCAACAAGCAACACATTTTTTTTAATTCAACTGGAGGAAAAGGTTGCTGTCTCTCATTAAATTCTCCAAAAGTTGTGAACTCATACAAACCCGAACACTAGCCTGCTGGCAGCTCAAGGGAATCAGGAAGTAGACACAGACAAGAGAAGAGAGAGACAGCAGAGGAGGGGGAGAGAGGTGAAAGGATAAGAAAGAGAAGGAGAGGAGAAAGATAGGGAGAATGAGAAATGAGAGGGGAGAGAGAGGTAAGTAGAAGAGAGAGAGGAGAGGGGAGAAAGGAATAAACAAGAGTGGAGAGGTCAGGAGAGGAAAAAGAGAGAGGAGAGGGGAGAAACAAGAGAGGAGAGAGGAGAGGTAAGGACAGGAGAGCTGGCCTGCTGGGCTCTGCACCCACAGTGGGTTAGGGAACCTCATCTGTGATGGAGCTCATTTCGCAGCAAGTTTATTTTATCTTGGCCTTGTTTGACAGGTTGCTCCGCCAAGGGTCATGACCCGGGAAAATAATCAGCTGACCCTGACTCAGAAGACTGTAGGAAGTTACTAATCCGGAGATGGATTTCATAGAGGTAATATAGGTAATATGTCACAACTGAAACTATATTCATTGAATAGTAAATTGTGCAAATAGAGCACTATTCTGGTCAAAAGTAGTCCAGAATTCTGGTAAAGAGTAGTACAGAATTCCGGACAAAACTAGTGCACTATTCTGGTCAAAACTAGTGCACTATTCTTGTGCAAAAGTAGTGCACTATTCTGGTCAAAAGTAGTGCAGAATTCTGTTCAGAAGTATTGCACTATTCTGGTCAAAGGTATTGCAGAATTCTGGTCAATAGTAGTGCAGAATTCTGGTAAAGAGTAGTACAGAATTCCGGACAAAACTAGTGCACTATTCTGGTCAAAACTAGTGCACTATTCTTGTCAAAAGTAGTGCACTATTCTGATCAAAACTAGTGCACTATTCTGGTCAAAAGTAGTGCACTATTCTGGTCAAAAGTAGTGCACATTTCTGGTCAAAAGTAGTGCAGAATTCTGTTCAGAATTAGTGAAGAATTCTGGTCAAAAGTAGTGCACTATTCTGGTCAAAAGTTGTGCAGAATTCTGGTCAAAAGTAGTGCACTATAAAGGGAATAGGGTTTCACTGTGAGACAGACATGACAGAATACAAGTGAGGTCTTGTCTGACTGCCCTAGCCGCTTCCTCTTTAACCTATTGCTTCCTCACAAGAACGGGATGCAAGGCAACACTGACTTATCCTAAGCTCATCTAGTTATCATGTTGCTCTAAATCAATAGCTAACGCCTGATGTAAACATATTAACTTAAGGATGATTGTCAAGTTCAAATGTGGATGTTAAGTCGCTCGATTAACACACGATGGTCATTTTTTTAAGTTAACATCAAGTTCACAAACAGTTTTAGCTGCCAAACTGGTACACAAGTGGTCAGTTCCTCATATTGATGCAAAACCTTATGAATGTACCAGGTGTTTGACACTTAAGTGTAGATTGGATGTGCTTCGTAAACTGAAGGACAAGCACAATTGTGCACTTTCCAGTGAATTTATTGTAATTAGATTAGCCTGTGGCCTTTATATGCTAACATAATTTAAATCAGAATAATCTTTATTTGTTAGCACTTACCCAGAATATTACATGCAAAGTTGCTGCCAGTTGTAGACAACATATAGGGACAGAACACGCAACATCTGCACAGTGAATTTTGGAAGATGGGGGAGAAGTGAGACTCATCGCTCTCCTTAAAATCAACTGGAAAATCCACTGGTAATGTCTGGATTTGATTTAGAAGCGGTTTGTCATTGGTCAATTTCATTGTTATAGCAACAGAAGGAAACTGTGGTTAACTGCAGTAAAGAAGCCAGATTACATGATGACTGGATTTGTCTACAGTGCAAAGATGGAGCGAGAGAGTGAGAGACGGAGGAAGAGAGCGAAAGAGGATCATGGACGAAGAGCCGTGCTGGATAATGCCAAGCATTCGATGTAGGTGACAAGTGTTGACAAGGGGTCACTGATTTTCACAACTTCCATCATTTTAAAAGTGAGGCCTCAGAATACTGTTGGGTTTCTTTGCATCATTCTTTCAGCTTCTATTATTGTTATAAAATAATATACTTTCACTTAGTCTTTTCATTAGCTACCATTGGGGCCCACGGGGTGGCTCATCGCTAAGTTTTTTGTTTTTTCACTGCTGCTAGTTCAAAACTCTGAAACTGCTGACCTTAGTTAACCAGTGTGTCAACTGAACATTTTGTGTTAAATTAACAGATTATCCACAAAACAAAAGGATGGTGAGAGAGGTAGACATGGGTTAAGGGGGAGGTCAAGTACCACACCAATTAACTAAATTATATCCCGTTTCACCGCGGTGAAATAGGAAGACTATATTATAGTGTCACGAGCAACTCAATAATATTTGACAAAAGGTTAACAATGCTGTGCAACACTAAATTAGTTCCCCGTTGTGTTTCTCTGTGGTAGGCCACATTTCCTCCGATGATACCGCTGGTGGAATGATTGAAGTGACAAAGACACAATAAAGACCATATTAATTGGCTGTGAGGATTACTAAAAGCCAAAACAGGAAATAGATGATCGTGTTGTCGGAAAACGCGTGTAAAAGCAATGAGGCAAGTAACATAACAAAGCTTTTGACTTTCTCTACGATCCCAAGTTTAAGATTAAGCCAGAAGTATTGCAAAATCTATCAATAATTAAGTCCACTTGCCACTCCTTAGAAAATATAAACCCTAGAGATCAAAATAGCCAGAACACTCAAGTTAAAAGATGGCCAAGATATCAAAATGATAATAAATGTTTTCTTCAATAAAATGCCAAAATTGTTTTTCATCAGTTTGTTGCTAAGTGAAAACAATACTGTAACTTCTTGAAAGGATTCTTCTCTCTATCAAACTGCATGTTGGAGATCAACCAAAGTTTCAACAATATCCACATTTGGATTAATAACTGGTGCATGTAGATGTTGTTTTTCATGTGGTGAATTGCTGCCAAAGAATATATTTCTTAAAAACGTAAGGTTTTATTGAAAGAATCAAACATTGCTTGCATTGGTCACAAGTCTGGGTCTTACCTAAAGACTGAACTTCAAATCATAGATCAAATACCTGTAATTCTGCTTAAACAAGGATTAGTGTTTCCTCAACTCTGTCAACAAACGGTATGTTTTTCCTGACACTGGGTGGATGAATGAGTGGGTCGATGGATGAGTGGATGCATGGATGATTGGGTGGATGTATGAGTGGATGCATGGATGAGTGGGTGGATGGATGAGTGGATGGATGGATGGACAGGCAGACAATGCAATGTGACATATATGATGCACTGGCGCAGTACAACAACCACGACATGATTCTAGGTCTCTCATCATTTAAAATATGACTTATTTTCATCTCATCCGATTTCAATTTACTTTTCGCCAGAATTATCACGCTGTAACACTAATGCGTGTTTTCTAAAGATAACGAAACTGACTTAATCGCCGACCCCAGCTAAACCTTGTTAATTAACGGTCGGCCTTTAGCTTCTTTTAATGTGATGACTCCTGACATGTTACGCCCCTCAAAATTGGGTCAGGGGAATTGTTCACATTCCTCCCAAAAGTTTCGTGTTGCTTGCTGCCTTGGCCTGGAGAAGGGCCCATATTGGTACAGTCTAGCTCCTTAAATGGCGCCCTTCATCTAAAATAGTGCCCTACCTTTATCCAGGTCCCAGCTGAGTTGTAGTGCACTACATGGAGAATAGGGTGCCGTTTGGGGACAAGGGCGCTAGTGACTTCCACCACACTGGCTGGATATAATTTGTATTTGGTCAACATTTCTCAGACTCAATTCTCGTTATTAAATCAAATAAAACCATTCGGCATTGCCATGGGAGATCTGAGGCCACAGAGGTGGAGGTGGTCAGTAAAACCAGTAGTCTTTTATTTCCAATGTAATGCAAGCAGGGTGTTCGAGTGAAGAGAGTCGCTAAGTGTTTGTTGACAGAAGGGACCTCCGGTTCTTTCACTACAGTTTCATAGCAGGGGAGACTAGAAAGTGTGTCCAAAATGGCTGCCTATTCCCGCTATAGTACACAATGTTTGTCTTAGGTTTGGTAAAAAAAAAGTTGTGCACTATGTAGGGAATAGGGTGCCATTTGGGACGTACTCTCTGTCAAAAACATTTCACTACTTTTCTCTTTCAACTACAATTTTATCAGTACATCTCATATTTCTACAGCTTTAGTGTTTTTGTTTCTAAAATTAGTAGGATTTTCTAGAGCCTGTATTTTCTAAAGGCTTGCGCTGAGTTACTGCAGTGAAGGTGACTGATGCCGTTTTCAACAGTTTATTCATGTTTTATCAAGTAAACCTGCAAATGCTGCCGACGTGAATTCCCCGGAACCGACTTGATTTACTTAGGTTGAAACTTTTGTAGTCATTTATCCATTTATCTTGTGCAAAAAAGATGGACATGCACTTAAAACCACGCCCAGCCATGAGGTTAGTTCAGTGTGACTGACGTATAGACGATGGCCCCCATACACCCCCCTTTCCAACCATCTAGGTGGGACCCTTTAAAACCCCGTCCGTCTGTGGACCAGGGTCACAGCTCTCCACACATTACACGTTACTGGCTTTACCTAATCACCTGCCGGCCATTTGGCTCCAAACACCAGACCTCCAAGAACCACCAGCCCAGGATGCTGCTTCAATCTGCCGGCTTCTCCTCTTCCTCTGACACACACGGCGCTCCTCGCGGCCAGCCCGCCTCCTCGCAGACCCCTGCTCTCACTAGCGAACCGCCAACGAGACCCAATGTCAGCGAAAACAATAACGAGCCAAAGCCTGAAACTTCGGTCCAACCCGGCAGGCCGCGTGCGTTTGGGGGATAGCCGTCCTAAATGTTTCATTTGTGCCTTTGGAGTTTTTAAGAATGGTCTTCTTAGGGGTCAGGGTGTATGGTTAGGACACGCTGAGGTAAATCGTCATCGTTTGCGGCGTGCAAATGCGACCAGTTAGGTGCGTAAGATTCTGTTCTTAGTTAACATGTGGAGACCAGAAGTCCTCATAAAAACAGTCAAATGTAAGTATTTGGTTCCTTCTAGAATTTTTAGGGTTCCCCAAAAGGAAAAAGGCTACATCCGGATGAGGTGTTGGTGGAAAATGTCAAAGGTTAAGCATAAAGTTTAAGTTGTTCAAGTAAAGGTTAGGATGAGGGTTAGGGTCACAAGAATGAATAACAAATGTGTGTACATGTGTGTGTGTATGTGTGTGTGTGTGTATCAACCCTTTACAAAAGAAATGAAGAATAAAATACAAAAATGAATCAAGTAACATTGTTACTTCATATGACTGCACATGAAGAAAAGTTGACATCTGATGTGAATAGCATGACTATGGAACATGAGTAGAGCGCTAAGGTGGTCCAAGTCACAAGCTTTGGGGGGCAGGGACCGTTCTGATGGGTTTAGGGTGGTGGTGGCGGTGTTGTTCTGCGCTGGACGGGACTCCCGGCTCGATACGTCACTTGGTTATTCGACCCGCCGTGCCCCGGGGTGAGGCGAGATCAATCAGTGGAGAGATGTTTGGAATGCAGAGCTCCTGGATTCAGTTAAGAGCCTGAGACCCAGACATTGATACTAACCACGCTGGTCTACAGTGGGACTCATTGCCCTCAGTTCTCATTTTGACATTATTCATCAGCCCCTCCCCACCACCACCACGGTGAGATCCATGTCTCAGAGACGAGACCACCCACATATGGTGGAGTCCAACAGGAAGACATGGGTTCAATCACAGTCACACAGTAATACCGGAGCCGAAAGGAGAAGCATCTAGTAGGAGTGCAATTCATAAACTATGGTTACTCACTTCCTCGCTGCCTGGCATTTGTGATGATGTCCGCTCCATCCAGGCATGCCGAGATAAGCTTATCTGAATGGAAAGTCAGAAAAGAGTAATTGTGTGTCATTGTTGCGCAACACCGCTGGCACATTTTGGAAACTGGTCGGTCCTGGGTGGGAGATTTACTCTTAACTTCTCATTCATTTAGCAGACGCTTCCTCTGCGTCGCCTTCTAGGGTGTTTAGTTGGTGGTTGGCTCTCAACATCAATGGTGCTGGAGTAAGGACCAGAGAATAACTTAAAGTACTCTATTTGGCTCAGTAGCCCCAAAAAGTTGCAGTGTAAAGTTCCCTATCAGCTAAACATATCATGCAGCACATAATAAAGACACACACTCTATACAACTCTACAAGTGTATAGTAAGGTACGTAGTCCTTTTGGTTTTTCTACACCCTGCCTGCGAGTCCAGTCGTCCAAAGAAACGCAAATACAAAGTTAAGAACCTCATGTCCTGAGATTTTTTCAGCAGGCTCTTCTATCCAGCGCGACTCATATCCTGGCCTCGTGTGGGAATTGAACCCATAACCCTGTAAGCACCACATTCTACCACCTGAGCTACACTGGGACAGATGCTAGAATTAGATGCTGCTGAAATATGGTATTGGAGGGCCAATATGGGGCACTCTTCCCCCTGGTCTTTAGACTGAATCTCAGAGACCCAGGGCAGTGAAAAGGTTGAGTTGTGTGGTGAGGCTTCTGGCGCATATTGGTCACCATGAATCCCCCAGTGGGTGCTTCACATCAGTGGTGGATGAGTTGAGTTCTCCCCTTGTGACACGAAGCACCGCGAGCACATCAGATTGGCAGAAAGGCATAACATAAATCATATAATTCATCATTATATTACAAACATTACTATTGTCTGGGTTAGTATTTTCGTTACCATTACTGATGTCACTCTTATTATTAAGCATTATTATTAGTGGCAGTAGGCGTTTTGCATTGTTACTGTTGAAGTAGTACGGTTGACAGTTCTGTTACGTAACGACCCCCTCCTCTAAGTCTTAGTAATGGTCAGCATCCCAAATGGTACCCTATTCCCTAGGTAGTGCACTACGTTTGAAAGGCAGTGTGCTGGCTAGGAGATATGTTGCCTCTAAGGCTGAGTCATGTTTTCCTGGCATCTGGGTTTCGGAAAACAGCTCCAGCAGGTTCTGATCACACATCGCAGGAAGTCTCTGTTACGCTGACCCTGGAAGGTGAGAGGTCAGCATAGGTCACTGACACAGAAGGGCTGTGATTCGTCATAAATCATAGGAATAGTAACCCGGTGTCCACAGTCTCATTCACAAGGCCGTATAAGGAAATCCCCACGCTCTCAGGCAAAACTCCCTCAGTCTTTCTGTCGTTAGCCGAGGGACCTTTACACACAGATAATAAAATGGTGGCCTCTCCTATCAAGCCCAGCGTATAGCCAGCCAGCCAGACTGACTGACGGTGGTCAGTCCTAATGTATACATGTGCAGAGGAATGGAAAGGATGGTCACACTCTGTTTGGTCTGTATTTAGGGGGTTTCAAACACGGATGCCAGACTGGCCTCAGTCTTTGAGTTAGTCAGTCAGTCAGCCAACCAGTCAACGAGTCAGCCAGTTGGTCAGTGAGTCAGCCAGCCAGTCAGCGAGTCAGCCAGTCAGCCAGGCAGCGAGTCAGTCAGTCAGCCAGTCAGTGATTCAGTCATTCAGTCAGCCAGTTGGTCAGCGAGTCAGCGAGTCAGTCAGTCAGCCAATCAGCGATTCAGTCAGCCAGCCAGTCAACCAGCAAGTCAGCAGGCCAGTCAGTCAGCGAGTCAGCCAGTCAGTCAGTCAGCCAGTCAGCGATTCAGCCAGTCAGCCAGCCAGTCAGTCAGTGAGTCAGCCAGTCAGCCAGCCAGTCAGCCAGGGAGCGAGCAAGCCAGCCAGCCAGTCAGCCAGTCAAACAGCCAGCCAACAGTCCGGTCAGTGAGCCAGCCGGTCAGCAAATTCGCTATACTAAAAGCATGCAGAGAGAAACAAGAGGAAATGATGGTTGTCCATCCACCCTGGATTGGGGTCAGGGGTCAGGGGTTGTTGGGGTCAGCAGGGGATAGGGGACTCCCTCTCGCTGTAGTGACAGAGGTAAAACAGATGTCACATGAAGGGCCATTACTTAAGCAATAGAAAGCACTTCTTTGGAGCAACGCAGGCTGATGGCTTTATATCAGCTTGGTCTTTCAACTGTTTCCCTAGAGCACACTGGCCTGATCTGCACTGGTCCGTTTTGCCAAGCCTGGGCTTCTAATTATTAGCTGATCCTGGCGCTTCTGTACTATCCTAAACTGAACAAAAAAGAAAATCCCAAATTTTCCACCAAACACCAGACTGAATATTTCAACACCACGTCATCCCAACAAAACAGACAAGTTATTTTACATATGTTACACATTTGTGTCTTCCCTTTACGGTAGTGGAAGTCTACTTATTATGTGCAAATGGATGTGTACAGGCATGCATATACGCAAGTATGTGTTTGTGTGTGTCTATGTTTTGTGTGTAGATAAATCATGCATGTTCTTGGTGGTTTATGGTGTTGTACAGTACATTAGAAACTGGGGCTACGTCCCAAATGGCAGTATGGACCACGTAGAGTTCCATCCAGGAAGCAGTCAGTGTTGCGTTTCTCTGGCAGATGATCTTGTTTTTTGGCTCTGTTTGTATCAACACATCTGGATAAGGGCGTCTGCCAAATGAATGAAATGTAAATGTAACCAGGATGTATTTGCCAATTCCTACAAGCTTGGAGGAGAACGCATTCCCCAGTCAGCAGCCACAAACGAGCTTGCAGTCACCGAAACTAAAACCAGAAGATTTGAGAGCCCAATGTGACAGGTCAGTTCTGTCCGACACCAACACTCGAAACCCCGGACTCAGCTGAACGATTTTGCACCGCCACGTGCAGTATTGCTGGTAAGCCGTGACCGGGATTTGTCAAAAGATATTTCCAAGAAAAGAGTTATCAATATTTTACTTTGTGTGAAAAACAAACTGTGATTTTTCCCCTAGCAATTCTTCGGTTCTGATGGTTGTTTTGGTTGCATGGTGGTGTGAGACAATTTCCTTTCTACCAATGCTAGATCGCAGATGGTTGCCTGGATTCGTTGGTCTGTTTAAAGAGGAAACCTAAATTGCAAATGCTTCAGCTCTTGGGGTGGTGGTGGCCACTCGCTTAAGCTGCACCACACAGACTCAGGTTCTGGTGGTTGGTAAGTCAAAACCAAAACCACTAGAAGGAGTACTGGGGAGCAGACTGTGGTCACACACGCTGAATGAAACTCTACCGCCTTCACCGCTCCTGTCCAGTCCCTCCCAGCCCGCTGAAGGACTGTCTGAGGTTTGGCCTGGAGGCAGGGTGACTTGCTCTTAAGAGTTTATTCCAGACTCAAATGAAGAAGGAAACATATGAAATACATGTGAAATACACGCTGCCTTTGGAAAGTCTTCCAGCCCTTTCACATTCGTCACATTTTGTTATGTTATAGACTTTATTTATTAACTCATTCAATAAACAACATTTTTCTATCAATTTATGCACTATACAGCATATGACAAAGCAAACATATGTATATAAAAATGTGTGCAATTTATTGAAAATAAAAAACAGAACTATCTTATGTACGTAAGTATTCAGACATTTTATTCATTTGTTTATTTTGTAGAAGCACCTTTGGCAGCAATCACAGCTTTGAGTCTTCTTCGGTATGCCTCTAACAGCATAGGGGATTATTGGGTATGCCTCTAACAGCTTTGGGTATTCTTGGGTATGCCTCTAACAGCTTTGGGTATTCTTGGGTATGCCTCTAACAGCTTTGAGTCTACATTGTTGTGCCTCTAACAGATTTGAGTCAACAGGGTTATGCCTCTAACAGCTTTGAGTCTACATGGTTATGCCTCTAACAGCTTTATACAACTGGATTTGGGATTTTTTTTTCTCTTCTCCCACCACCATGATTCACCATGGTACCTGGTTTTCGCCAGATGTAGCACTTGACATTCGGGCCTTGATTTTGAGTTCATCAGACAGCATGTCATATGCCTTTTACTCAGGAGTGACTTCTGTCTAGTCAACCATAAAGGCCTGATTGCCGAAGTGCTGCAGATATGGGAGTGGCCATTGGGTTCTTGCTCAATCCCCAACCAAGGCACTTCTTGCCCAGTCACTTAGTTTGGCCGGACGGCCAGCTCTAGGATGAGTCTTGGGGGATTCCAAAATTCTACCATTGTCTCAGGAGCCTGCTGTTACTCACTTTAGCATGTTTTTTGAAAGCCTTCCCCAAAAATATAGATTTTAAATACATTTTATATGGGGTTACGGGGTTCAAAATTGCGTTCCATTCTGAGCCAGCGAGACACGATCCTTGCATCTAGAGCAAGGCCACTAAAATGACCCCTCCAAAAAAATGCCCACTACACTAAAGGAAACCCCGGGACACTAAATGAAATCTCACTCCACTCAAGGAACGTTCAGTGGAACCCCTCTCCAATGTTCACTCACGCCTGTCAATACCCACTATATGTTGTTGAGGTTTGGAAAAACTAATTTAAAGGTAATTATTCCTGTTTCAGTGGTGCCCAAAAATGTGTCCTCTTTGAGACCAATTTTCTAAATCCCCTCACTCTATGACTCCTTAATTGCTAGCCTCCTGCTAATACTGTTTGCAGTTTGGCATAGGCTGTGTTTACACAGGTAGCTCAATTCTGATCTCATGCCCCGTTATTGGCAAAAGAGCTGATCTGGCTGGTTAAATGAATCCGGATTGGGCTGTGTGTGTAATAGGAGCCGCGGATGCTTTTGTCCTCTGAGCGACTAATTGCTTATTCGGCGGTGCCGTAAAATGTGTCGGGTTTGAGTGAGATCTGACTTGACTGAGACGGCTGTAGTCCCAGCAGTCTCTCAGCAGCGTGCTACCACTGCGTCTCAGGCTATGGCCGGAAAAGCAACGCCATTAGACGAACGGAAACTTCACACGAACCCGCCGGCTCAACTCTGCCGGTAAGGTTCCTGTTTGATGAGGACAAATCGAGAGAGAAAGATCGGGAGGAGGCAGGAGAGAGAGAGAGAGATGGATCCAGGAACCAAACGGAAGGTCTAATCTGCAATTAAGATCTGCTGCCTTCCTAACGGCTGATTAGACAGATGGAAGCTAACGGTGAAGAATGCCAAACCAGTGAGTTGCCAAATAAAAGGCCAGGATTGGTGCAATAATAAATTGGATTGTGCCGAGTGAACATTGTGAATGAGAACTGGTTCTCAAGACAGAGGCCCTGAAGGCCCTGACTGGATCTCCTGGCTTGGCTGTCTCTGTTTATTCGGAACAAGACAAGAGGCTGCTGCTTGTGTGACAATGTGCAGCACAGGGGTTTCTTTTTTAGAGATACAAAACTGCAAGACTTCCAGAAACAATTTCAAAAGCATTCTTGACAAACCAGACTGGGGTTTGGAGGTTTCTCAAGTAAATGGGAAATGTGAAGAATTCATCTTCCGTTGCACACATTTTCATTGAATCTCAAATTTGACTGCCACTGTGCCAACGGATTGATACCAGTGTAACAATCTGCAGGTGTTAGAGTGGATGAGAAACTGAGTAAATATCTCCTCCTTGATTTCTGTAACAGGTCTGTCTCAAGGAGGGAAAAAGGTCATGGAGTAAAACTGTGATCTCTAGTGAGCGCTTGAATAATCCGGACTTTAAGCACAGAATACAATGCACAGAAATCGTCGTCAACCCTCTTCAGCTGTCGGTCGGTAGCTCATTGTTAACGCGTAACAGAATAAATAGCTAGCGCAATTTTGAGTAAATGTATATGTGCATTAAGACAGAGGGGCATTGTCTACCCATTGATCTTGGACTACACAATAATTCCCAGAATTCTCTACTCTCTCTGGGCTGTATCCTACAAACAGGCAGCCATTAACTCAGGGTCATTTGAAAAAATACTGCAGGGAATCAAATGTTTACATGCAAACTGCTGAGTCTTTGCGGGGGTTTCTCTGAACCTTGAGAGCGGGTGGAAATCAGGGGGTCTGGTTTAAGGCCTGGAATGGGGTTGTCACACACAGCAATTGTCTTTCAACAGGACCTAATAGCTCAGAATAAACACTATATCACGTTCAGGTCCCCAATGCCCCGCCAATAATTTCCTTCACTTCTTGTGGCTGACGTCATAAAATCAGGACAAAGTTGCATATACTGTGGGGGCGAGGAGAGAACATTGCATTTCTGCGTGCTCTGCGTCTCGCGGGCCATTGGTGGTTCTGTGTCTACAATGGGCAAAAAGGGAAAGTCTGTGACAGAAAGTCAGACTGCAATAAAAGCCCTAAAACTTGTCTGGACTCAACCGCAAAGGCCTTTTTATAAAGGCCGCAAGATGAAAGACAGTGAAACCTGAAACAGCGTATTGCCAGAGAGCAAATACATCTCAAAGGGAAACATGCTGCACATCTACTGTAGAACCTAATCTTAATGGGACGCAATGGGATCCTTTATTTACTAACTTCATGCGCTGGTGTTTAAAGTTCTGTGCTAATTGTGCAATTTTATGCACATTAAGCATCTGCCGGACTAGAAAGGAACGAGGTTTTTGAATGTCTATATACTTAATGAAAGGGAGAAGGTAGCTAACCAAGGCAGAAGATTATGTGTAACTCTGGTTTGATTATAGACCAAGCAGATGATTCAGTTAGACGCAAAATATTGTGTGCACCTGGGCCCACACAAAGTATGCATGCCAAATGGCACCCTATTCCTTATATAGTGCACTACATTTCACCACAACCCATAGGGCTCTAGTGAAAAGCAGGGCAGTATAGTGTGTGAGGAAGACCGGGTCCTGTCAGGCTATTGTTCCTGCTTGGCCTGGGTTTGCGTCACAGACTTTTGTGTCACTCATGTTGCTTTATGACGTAGATACACAATGACATACAGACCAACAACCTAACCTTAACCCCTAACATTAACCCCTAACCCTAACCTTGAACCCTTACCCTAACCGCAAACTCTAAGTCTAATCCATTAGCCAATAAAAAGTGATGTTTCACCCTGAAAAGGCAGAGAAACAAACACACATGCTTTTACTTTTTTTTCACTCAGCGGTCAATCAATATCACATCAATATCACATTTCTCCTCTCCCTCCCTCTTTTGCACAATCTGCCCTTGTCTTATAATGTTTGTTTGTTTGTTTGTTTGTTTGTTTCACAGCTTGAGAGTCATGAAAGAAAGGGTTTCTGGGTGTTGTCATGCAACAGTACTCCACTGTCTGTGCTAACTGCTGTGACCTACGTCTTAAATAGCATCCTATTCCCTGCACATTACTCCCATGTAGCATGGTCCAAAGGAGTGTGCTACGCAGGAAACAGGAAGCCGTTTGGGACAAGGCATTTGTTGCGCTGCCACTAAGCTTTTGTCAAAGCCACGTGTGGTTGCAATTAGCCCATGTGGCCTAAGTTAGACAACAGAGGAGCGCTGGGGAGATTCTCAGGTAGTTTATTCCCAGCGCTCTGAGACATTCGTCCTACATGGTTACCACGGTCCAACACATTCAGGAGGCAAGAACGAGGCCTACGGGTGACCGTTTCTCAGCAGTCTTGTTTTACGTCACGCCTGAACGGTTGCACAACAAGTATCGTCCGGCGACAGGTCAGTCCTCTAACCGCGCACGCGTCCTTGATGTGTGCTAAGCTGAACTATGCGCTAATATTGAGCTTAATTTAGCATAACTGCTCGTCTGTACTGAGAAGGCCCTGGCACCGAATCTTACTTAACACTCGAGTTGCGCCACAGGACTGCTGGGGTTGGCTGTTGTCGGGTGGGTCGGCTGTTGTCGGGTGGGTTGGTTGTAGTCGGGTGGGT
>JACXGI010010151.1:0-14207 GCA_016801175.1 Esox masquinongy
GAAAAGGGTTCAATTCTGGCTTTACTGGCAGAGGGATACAGTGAGCGTCAGGTTGCTTCCATCCTGAAAATTTCAAAGACGGTGGTTCATAAGAACAAGGTCAAGCAACAGATATTGGGGACAACAAAGCTACAGACTGGCAGAGGGTGAAAACGACCGTCCACTGACCAAGATAACCGTCAACTCATTCAAATATCACTCAACAACCGTAGGATGACATCAAGTGACCTACAAGAAGAATGGCAAACAGCAGCTGGGGTGACGTGCACGGCGAGGACGGTTCGAAACAGACTCCTAGGGGCAGGGCTGAAGTCGTGCAAAGCTAGAAAAAAGCCCTTCATCAATGAAAAGCAAAGAAGAGCCAGGCTGAAGTTTGCAAAAGACCACAAGGATTGGACCGTAGAGGAATCGAGTAAGGTCACCTTCTCTGAAGAATCAAATTTTCAGCTTTGCCCAACACCTGGTCGTCTAATGGTTAGACAGACTTGGAGGCCTACAAGCCACATTGTCTCGCACTCACTGTGAAATTCGGTGGAGGATCGGTGATGATCCAGGGATACTTCAGCAAGGCTGGAATTGGGCAGATTTGTCTTTGTGAAGGAGGCATGAATCAAGCCAAGTACAAGGTTATCCTGGAAGGACACCGGCTTCCTTTTGCTCTGACAATGTTCCTCAACTCTGAATATTGGTTTTTCCAGCAGGACAATGCTCCATGCCACACTGCCAGGTCAATCAAGGTGTGGATGGAGGACCACCGGATCAAGATCCTGTCATGGCCAGCCCAATCTCCAGACCCCAAACCCCATTGAAAACCTCTGGAATTTGATCAAAAGGAAGATGGACGGTCACAAGCCATCAAACAAAGCTGAGCTACTTGAATTTTTGTGCCAGGAGTGGCATTAAGTCACCCAATGGCAATGTGACAGACTGGTGGAGAGCATGCCAAGACGCATGAAAGCTGTGATTAAAAATCAGGGTTATTCCACCAAATATTGATTTCTGAACTCTTCCTTAGTTAAAACATTAGTATTTTGTTGTTGAAAATGAATAGGAATTTGTTTTCTTTGCATTATTTGAGGTCTGAAAACAACATCTATTTTTGGTTATTTTGACCAGTTGTTATTTTCTACAAATAAATACTCTAAATGGCAATATTTTTATTTGGAATTTGGGAGTAAGGTTATCAGTAGTTTATGGATTAAAACAAAACTGTTCATTTTACTCAAACACATACCTATGAATAGTAAAACCAGAGAAACTGATAATTTTGCAGTGGTCTCTTAATTTTTTCCAGAGCTGTATATGGCTCTCGAACCGTATGACAACAGCTCAATAGACTCACTGTGTCACTCTATAGAGCACATAAATACCTGGATGAACCAAAATTGTCTACAATTAAACCAAGATAAAACAGATTGAGTTTGGCAACAAAAATAAAAGAACTAGTATTAGTGAAGAGCTGGATTCTCAGGCCCTAAAAACCAGGGACCAATTGCGTAATCTTGGTGTTCTGATAGACTCAGACCTGACATTTAACAGATATATCAAAGCGGTCAACAAAACAGCATTCTATCATTTTAAAATAAAGCCAGAATCAAGGGCTTGGTGTCCCAAAAAGACCAATAGAAGCTCATCCATGCTTTTATCTCCAGTAGGGTTGACTACCGTAAGGGCCTCTTAACTGGACTCCCCAAAAAGACTAAAAACAGCTGCAGCTCATTCAGAATGCTGATGCTAGAATGTTAACCAGGACCAAGAGAACAGAGCACATCACTCCGGTTCTTAAATCTTTGCACTGGCATCCAGTCACTTACAGAATAGATTTAAAGTGGTGCTTTTAGTTTATAAATCACTGAATGGTATAGGCCCGGAATACATTTCTTGAAGAATATAAACCGAGCAGGGCTCTTAGATCCATGAACACAGGTCAGCTAGTAGAACCCAGAGTCCAAACTAAACATGGTCAAGCTGCATTTAGCAGATATACTGCACACAACTGGAACAAACTACGAGAAGATCTTAGACGTGCCCCAAACATATTAATTTTTAAATCCAGGTTAAAAACACTTCTCTTTTCACAGGCCTATGACTGAGCATTTAAACTTAACCGCACTGTTTAGCCTTACATCTTTTATAGCTTCCTATGTTTTTATCCCATTTTTATTCTATTTCTATTTTCTTATTCTATGTTTTATTATGATATTGTTTTGATGTTTTCATTTGAGGATTTGTTTTTATGCTATTGTATTTTTATATTTTTTCTTTTTCTTTGTTCCTTCTATGTATGAATTTTGCTATATAAATAAACTTGCTTGCTGTAACTCTGCTGAACTCTGTGACTTTCCATCACTAACTATGCCCACCCTTTGTACTACTGGACTCCGTCACTGCCTTACAAGTCTGATAAGGTTTTCAGTTGTTTACAAGCATGTGTCATCAGCGTATAGATTAATTTTACTCTAGTCTGAAAGTTCAATTTAGCTGTGAGGCAGACACGTCTGTGCATTTCACAAAATGATACTAAAACATTTTTATATATACCTCAAATAGACATTTATCCAGCAAACAATTTCTAATCTCATTATGAATTCTGTTTGTTCAGACTTAAACACGGAGAGAAACGTCTCATTTAAGGCTAACGTTGATTCTATAATACGTTTTTAAATGTCCCTTAGAAAGAAATATATTGTTTTAATAGTAAGTGTTAATTTAAATGAATACACTTGATGTATTGGACTTGTTCGCCATGGTATCGAAATTAGTATCGAGAAACGTCTTTTCTCTGGTATCGTATCAAAGTTCAAAATTCTTCTTTCGTGACATCCCTACTAGACTGATACAGGAAATGTGTACATGGACTAAGTCTATTTGCATTTCCCACAATATGTTGCATAAGCGCCTACAGTAACAGACTACTGCATTTAAATTAGGATGTTATCCCACATCCACACACCCCGCACAGCACGACAATGACCCGAAGCACAACAAAAGCTACCGTGGAGTGGCTATAGAATAAAAAGGTACACGTCTTTGAGTGGCACAGTTGGAGCCCTGACCTAAATCCCACCAAAAATGTGTGGCACGGCGTGGTGAAATTATGTAAGATCTAGAGGTGCAAAGGTGGTAAAGACCACACACGGCTGTAAGTATTGCCAAAGGTGGTTCCACAAAGTCTAAGGGCGGTGGATAATTATCCCATTGTGTTACTTCTGTTTTGTATTTTTGCCGGACCGAGTAAGCGGAGCCGGCCAAGAAGAGCGAATCTGACTGACTCCCGAGTTCGTATCTCCTCGCAGGGGAAGCGAAGTACGCATTATGATTTCTTCCGTATAGACGAACACTTCGCTGGCTAAAACCTTTAGTATCTACATTATTGTAAGCCTGAAATAAAACTGTATACGGTTATATTGCGACTGTTTCTGGCATGGAAAACTTCATCTTCAGTCTCGCTAGCAATTGCACAATTCTTATGATTATTCCTAGAACGTTAGTAGATACTAGTAAGCCTATGACTGGCTAATAAGCTTTTAAAAAGGCCAGTGGTAAAAGCAATACAGTTCACAGACGCTATGGTGGAGGTAAACTTAATAAGAAACGTTAGTCAGTGTAACACAATCCTCAATGGAGTCTAGCGACTGCTGAAACGTGTAATACCGTTACCGTGGCGTAGTGAAACGTGTAATACAGTGCCTCTCATGTGGAAGACCTACGTTCATATCTATTGAGAGCAACGATATTTATTAATTATTTCTGGTAGATTCCACGATTCTCTCGTCTTTTCACTTGATGAAAAAGTTAGTTATCGTCGCCTTTATTGATAGTTATTGTCATTAAATGTCATTAATGAATGAAAGAAAAAAGTACGTTGTTTTGCCACGAAAGAAAAAAATACGTTCTTATGCCATGAAATGAAATAGCTTTGGCAGACTCGCTAGCACTTGCTAAATTCTTATGACTATTCCAGTAAGTTAGTAGATACCGGTAAATCTTATTACTGGCAAATACGCTGTTAAAACGGCCAGTGGCAAACGCAATACATAGACGCTATTTGTGGTGGAGGTAAACTTAGTAAGAAACGTTAGTCAGTTTAACTGTATCAATGTCATTCACGAACGGCCAATTAACTATTAAACGGCCAGTGGCAAAAGAGGATTTGTTCAGGATAGAGACAACAGACTATACTGACAGCCAGAAAATGTGCAGCTCCGTGGTATAGTGGTTAACGACACAGCCTTTCACCTGGGTTTGAATCTCGAGATGGCAACACTTTCTATTGCGGGCCGGCTGAACTAAGCTTGCCTGGTTTCTTGTTTCCATATCATTTTAGAATTAAAAAAAAATCCCTTGTGTCTGAATTATGGTGGGTAGAACTGTGTGCTTTCTGTCTGGACCGAGTATGTTGTCTCCGCACCAGCCATAAACCCAAGTACATATACTTCTGAGTGTGTGTAAACGTGGAGAATAAGTACTTATTAAAAGGAGGATTTACAGTTATTCCAGTGCTTTGTTGTACTTTATTCAAGTACTTTAAACACTTCAAGGACCTTGTGTGAACTCTGTTTCAATGACAAATATAAGGCATAATTATTAAACGTACCTTCAACCATGCGTTGCAGGCCTGTTCGGGCTCCGCAGCGTTGAGGCCAGGAAAAACTGCTGGTGATGTCCCGAAACACGTGCAAAAGACCTTTCCAGGCCGCTGTGTGCGATCGGTTGCAGAGGAAACTTCCTTCCCACGTACCCAGTCGAATTCGGGCCTTCCCGGTTTCCCAGAGTGCTATCTGTTTGTAGAATCTTCCGTTCGGTCGTTAATAACTAAGTCTCAATAACTCAATGCCAAAGCTCTCTCAACTCTCCAGTATGGTTACGTACTGCACAGGCTAATGTAATAGCTAGCAAACGTCAGCGGTAAGTAAATGAAATTGTTCACCACTAAAACCCACATTTCACAGTATATCAACGAGATACAGTGTCGCTTCTGACTTCAACATACAATGCTTATCGTTAACCATGGAAAATCTTTAAAATAGCGGTAAATATTACTTCGCATTCAGCGATACAACCACGAGCCACACCTCGCGACCTCTCTTGTTTCTTTCTTCCCTCATTTTTTTCCAGCTACCGGTTCCTCTGCTAAATCCCGCCTCTTCTAAATAAAACACCTGATAGGTGGAGCTGCTATAATTTGCGAACCACGTACATCTATCATGCAAATATGTTGATCGAGGCATGAGCCAGTTTTCAGTACTGAAGTTAGTCAATTTATTTTAAGAACGTCATAACAAGGTCAGCTATTTAATATTGTTACCGCACTTTTTCTGAGGATATATGCTTTTTAAAGGACTGGCAATAATCTGACGGGCTGCACCGACAGCTACTACAAGACGGGTCTTGGTACTGTATAAAACCTACAACTAATCCCAGACTGGTCTTGATACTGTATAAAAACCTACAACTACTACCAGACTGGTCTTGGTACTGTATAAAAACCTACAACTAATCCCAGACTGGTCTTGGTACTGTATAAAACCTACAACTAATCCCAGACTGGTCTTGGTACTGTATAAAAACCTACAACTACCACCAGACTGGTCTTGGTACTGTATAAAACCTACAAATACTACCAGACTGGTCTTGGTACTGTATAAAAACCTACAGCTACCACCAGACTGGTCTTGGTACTGTATAAAAACCTACAACTACCACCAGACTGGTCTTGGTACTGTATAAAAACCTACAACTTCCACCAGACTGGTCTTGGTACTGTATAAAAACCTACAACTACTACCAGACTGGTCTTGGTACTGTATAAAACCTACAACTACTACCAGACCGGTCTTGGTACTGTATAAAAACCTACAACTTCCACCAGACTGGTGACCCCTGTAACACTGGTTTGCTTTCACGTTTCCGATAAGAAGGAACAGGATGATTATTTTAAATAAAGACACAATATCAACATTTCTCTGGCGGGTGGGAAAGAGCCTCACACCATTATAACATGTTGGCTCAACTCCCTCTCAGAGCTGTTGGGTTATTGCTCTACATATTGTGGGGTCGTTCCACTCTTCCCCCGTTTGTCTTGGCACCGGTCCTGTTTTGGACAGTGGAACACAAAGGAATCTGCCCTTCCTGTTGGACTGGGGCAGCATTTCCTGTTTCCCGTCAGCAAGGTTCTGGTCTTACAGTGTCAGGAATGAACTGCAGAGAAACAGAGAGAAGCCCTGTTCATACGTGGTTTTAAGTTTTCCTTTGTCCTGAACTTGTCCATGCCTTCACTGTGCCAACACTATTTGACCAGTGTAGAGGATGAGCATGCCTGTTAAAGGCAGGTATAAACAGGGCGACTGTGAGGACAGGCATCTTTCTGGTGATCTAGTCAATGGTCTTTGACATTCACTACTCATCCACATCTATTTACACTTAAAAGATCTGATCAGAATAAGAACACATTGGGTCCTTCTGTCATCAAAACCCCATGTAAACCTGGTGCTATTATTGTAATTAGATTAGTATAAACAGACGAGATCACGATAGTGTCAGGATGACGGATGCATGTTAGAAACAGGATAAGCTGTCCCTGAAAATATACTGATTATTCATTTTGAGTCTCCCAAAGCTTAGCTATGACTGATATACAAAGTCAAAGTCTTTTATTTATCAAATGCACTGAATAACATAGCATCATTCTGAACAATGAAATTCTTATAACATGGCACACAACATCTACGTAGTAAGCATTAAGAAATATATAAAGCAAAAAGATACATAACAATGTAAAGTAGCAGCAATTCCATAGTGTAGAATGGGGTATATGGAAAATATGGATAGAGATATTAAATATAAGTGTAGTATGCCTATGAATGGTACACTAAAATAAGCTAATGTACATTGAATGTACATAGAAAGTCATCAAAGCATTTGAAATGTTCATTTGATCAATATGATCATCATTGATTATACTGATTCCTGTTAACATGCATCGTGCCAGTGTATATCCAACACACCCATAACCAACAACTACACCATGAAACACTACCCACACAACATGTGGTCAACAAGGAATATTTATTCAGGAAAAAAAATCACAACTTTCAATGCAACCAGTGTCTTTAGGGTATCAATATGAAAGTAAGACTTAAACACAACATATACATTCAATAAATAACATTCAAATAATATTACTATAAAAAAATAAACATGTGCAAAATGCAACGTATTGCGTGAATTAAGTACACATTGTCAATTAAAAAGAGCGTCAAAAATAGTTTCAATGCAGATCAGACAGGGACAGTTTCAGAGCATCATTAATTGTAACTCACTGATGCCCCCTTCAGGCCAAGGATCAAACTGCACTGATCCCAGCCACACAGGTTGGTCATGTACCATGGAGGATGAGAGGGGCCTCTATCATTCACTATGGTTGGCAGTGGCACACTTTTCCTTTTTACTATTTAAAAAGGAAAATTTACTGTGGCCCATACAGCCCAGGTCAAAAGAAGTACACTACATAAATGTGACGACCGTTAAGAACAATTTACTGATCAGAACAGCCAGAGTAAATGGTAGACAGAAAGAATTGAAAAATAAAATTATTAAAAGAGTATATAAATATTGTTCCTCAAAATGTAATCTTTCCTGGACTACATGAATAAGAACAGATGAGACCTTAACAATAGAACACTTGGCAGGTTCCCTGGTGTTCCTCTGCCAGGGTTCTGTGTTTGACATCGACACTTCATGTCTTCTACACGGTTCATGTAACCACTGGAGGCTCCAACACATAAACACACATGGAAACACTTCTGCTCCTGAAGATGTTCTGCCTCATACAGAGTTGTCCTCTTTTCCCATTCATTTTCCAACACAGTCAAGAAATAGGTAACCACCAAAATATAGGCAGCATGAGTAAATTAACAATAGTATACTGAACGCAGATGTGGACTTCCATCATGCTAAGGGTCATTTATACAAATCCTAGACAGTCGCTCTTCCCATTAATTAGGTTAACTTAGGTAGACTTTGAATGAGGGGTGATTGTTGGGGCTAGTCTCACTGTACACAGCTCATTTGGCAGTCACCAGATAGTTACAACACCTCCTCCTGGCCTGAAGGACAGTTACAACACCTCCTAGCCTGACAGACAGACAGCAAAAATACCACCACCTAGCCAGGTTGACAGGCAACACCTCCTCCTGGCTTGACACAGTCATGACACCTATCCTGACAGACACAACAACCTCATAACCTGACCGACCAACATTTACAACACCTCCTCATAATCTGACTGACAGACAGTTATAACACCTCCTCCTGGCCTGACTTACAGTTACAACACCTCCTCCTAGCCTGACTGACAGTTACAACACCTTCTACCCTGAAAGACAGACTGCTAAAACACCTCCTCCTGGTCCGACAGAAAAACAGGCACAGAACCACCTCCTAGCCTGACAGTCATGAAACCTCCTCCTAACCCAAAAACAGTTACAACACCTCCTCCTGGCCTGACACAGCCAGTCATGACACCTCCTCCTAGCCTGACAGAGAGTGAAGGACTAAAGGAAGGCAGACAGACAGACAGATGGAAGGAGAGGAAGAGAATAAGTGGAAGAAGCTTCCATGGTAATGGCATTGTGGGATGTAGTGCCTCCCAAATGACACACTTTTCACTTCATAGTTCACTACTTCTGATCAGAGCAGGACGGGGCTTAAACATTAACAGGAACTGGCGAATGGGGCTGACGTTGTCTACACTTTAAAAGTGCCCAATATAAGCAATAGGGCCCTGCTCAAAAGTGATGCACTATACAGGAAATAGGGCTGTGGTCTGAAGAAGTGCACTACAAATGAAGAGGGTGCCATTTGAGATACATCGTAGTGTTGGACCTTCCTGTCCGTCACACGTCGATGCTGTTTTCAGTAGAGATCACCTCTCTATTTCCTGTCCGTCAGACGTCAATGGCAATGCCATGTTTAGTGGAGATCACCTCTCTAGTTCCTGTCCGTCAGACGTCAATGGCAATGCCATGTTTAGTGGAGATCACCTCTCTAGTTCCTGTCAGGTACATGAGCACAGAGCAGAGGTGTGGCATCGTCGCCGTGATGCTCACGTACAGCCAATAGGAGATGGGCGCTGTGTTACCGAACGGACACACCCACAGGCCATGGCGAACCCCGTCCCTGATGTGGTGTGAGGCCAGGGAGATGAACAGCATCCAGGGCAGAGAGCACCAGGAGTCCTTCAGCCTGCCCAGCCAAAGAACCAGCCTGAGAGACAGGCACAGGATGGGGATGAAGGTGGAGCAATGCAGGGGGGGGCGGTGGGTGAGGCTGGTGGCTGCCTGGGGGAGGGAGATGACATCAGACACATGACAACCATGCACCTACATAACAGCGTTGGATGGAAATATCTAGTAAACTAGATAACATCCTTCAATAACACTGTTTAACCATTAATACTATAATACTTTATTTATAATATAACACGGTTTAGGTAATACTATCATAGTTTAGGTAATAGGTTTAGGTAATACTATCAATACTATAATAGTGTGTATAGTAACAATATGACTACAAATTATCTATGCCTGAAGATCAAAGCAACAGAAGTCCTCCTTACTTTGAGAGAGAGGGACCCAGCCATATAAAAGTGGTCCAGGTCAATAAGAGAGGCCAGAATCCCTGCTAAGATAACTTCATAGAAGTCGCTCTTCTTCCTGACTCCGATGACAATGGCCCAGGACCAGAGGCCTATGACCCCATGGACAGTGTTGTCCAGCACCGCCCGCAGCCACAGGTGGTGCTGTAGCGGGTTCAGCTGCAGGACATGGTCAGCCAGCAGGCAGAAGGCCCCAAGCCCAGTGCTGGCCAGCAGGGAGGCAGAGGAGAAGGTCTGGAGCAGAGCCTGGGCTTTCTCCGTCTCCACAGCCAGGCTCAGGGGTACGGAGCCCCCAGCGACCCCAGCTGAGGACGACGAGTCCAGCTTGGAGCGAAACCCTCGCATGTCACTGCTGGAGGAAGGTCCTCTTCCATACGGGGTCAGCAACACCTGGCTGGCAAACTGGAACACAGAATAATGACTCTGAAACTACAACACCCTAAACATTATGAATGACCATGATACGAGCAAGCTGCCCAGAAACTATAACAACACCCTAACCATTATGAATGACCATGATACGAGCAAGCTGCCCAGATGTGGACTGTTGGTTAGACTAAGTGGTCTTGTCTGTCACTATGGGTAAATGTTGCCAGAGGCCACTTGACTACCGGGACAGGAAACTGGAAGCTTCACTTTGGCATGAAGTCCGGTCTTCTGCCTCAGTTCTCTTTTGATAACGAAGACAGCTCTCCCATTAAAATGTCACTTTGGATGTGGATCTTTAAATAGTTCTCCTTCCAAGTGGAGCCAGGAGACATGCAGGCCAGCTCCAACCCAGATTTATTAGTCCACAATTCAGCTAACCATTAAAGTGGGACTAACGACAAATATTGAAAATGTGTTCGGGTTCATTAACCCCTATCACATTGTTGGACAGTCTGTCAAAGAACCTCGCTAAAATGAACTTCGAAATAATAATAAAAAAACATGAACTTCACCGTTCATGTTAAGTAAATTTCCATTATTTCACAAGGTTGTACCTAGGGGTTTAGTAAAGGGGATCTGTAAGGTATTGTGGGGCTAGGCCTCTGTGGCTCCACCTGGCTTTCCCTGAACCCGAGTGCTGACCACAGACCAGTGTTTCTCAACCCTGCTCCTGGACACCCCCCTGCCCTACATGTCTCCCTGCCCAGACCAATAACTATTAATCCTGATATTTTTAATTTTAAATCTCCATAAAAACAAATATAATTGTTAATTATTGGACAAATTAAGCCCCAAGAATTTGAAATGTTCTTAAATTTAAGAAAGAATACAATGACAGTCTAATTTAAATGGAGATGGGTGGTGGCATTACAAATTTAGTCCTATAAAATGTAATCAAATTGTTTAATGCCACCACCCTTCTCCATTTAAAGCGAAACATGGACGTCAATGTATATGTATGTATACATCATGTTCCAGTCTGCTGTGCCAAGCTGCTTATTATCTAGATCAGGGCTCTTTAAGTCCTGTCCTGGAGGGCCAACATGCTTTGGTTGGTTGGTTTCTACCTGCTAGACAACTGTACTCACCTGGTGTCCCAACTCTGAGCCAATCCCTGATTAGAAGGTGAGGAAGAAAACCAGAAGTATTTCAGCCCGCCAGGACCAGAACTGAATAGCCCTGAGGTGCACAGATATGTATGAACCACAGACAGATGTATAACACAGAAAGAAGAAAGTGTCCTAAGGTTGAGGTCTTCGTGGGACCACGAAATATATATCCTAGCTGAACTGTATCTGTGACATTTTTATCCGACACCCAAGATATCTGTCTGATTTGTTGTAAAATCAATACCCAATCCGACTGGTATCTAAAGTCGGCCATATCTGATCCGAAATATGCCAGAGATGAGGGATAATCAGATCTTAATTTTGTCAGATAATTAGGATATCAGATAGAAATGTGTCCGAAAGACAAAAAGGCTGCATTAAGTCCGCTAAATTGTTTTAACCTGTCTGGCAGTGGCCATTGATGTTGCACCTGCATTTTATATTATAGCTTGGCCAGTCTCAGATTTCCCACAATCTACAATTCAGTATTTTCATAAGACATCCCTTTTTTTAAATGTGGAGCCAGGAAGACAGTGTTTATTATAAATGCATCTGTCTCACCTGCTAGTGTGTGCGATTTCATTTATTTGTTGAATAGGATATTGCTTGGGCACAAATTAGGGCTACCTGGTCTGTGTACATGTGTAGCACTGTAAAGGTGTGTGGGGGGTGTCTGATAGTAGGCTAGTAGTTAACATGAACATCCCTCAAGAGTTACCATGCCTTTATCACACACACATAAAGAAGTGTTTTAGGCTATTCTTTGCGATGGACAATGATATAATGAATAAACTAGTTTCCCAATTCCTTCACAACAGTACTAGTCTAACCACCCTACAAAAGAGCTTCTGATTACATCTCCACTTCCCAGTATATGCACATACCTGTCCATTCCATTACCGCGGAAAAAAAGCAGTGAAACAATGTTGATCTCAAACAAATCTATGATATTTATCCTAGAAGACATGAGTGATGCATGCAGAAAAAAAACTGTTAAACTACAAATTGTAGAAAATATGAATAGGATATAAATGTATACATATATCTCTTTCGATTTTCTAATTATAATTTTGTTTATATTGTAGGCTAATTGTTAATGCTTTCCTACTGAAAGTGACAAGAGAAGACAAATAGACACGGGTCATTTGTGCGGGTCAAAATAACATCTGTTATTTTGGTCCATCTATTTAACTTCTATCTGCATGATCTGCACAACATAACGGGAGCTGTTATAATAAATTATAAAGTTATTATGAAGAATCAACATATCAAATAGGCCTATCATTAGCTAATAAGGCACATAAAATGCGCACGGAAGTGCACGCACCCACAGGTCAGTACGGGTAAGAAATGAAATCTATTTTCACCCCTGATCCTCAGATGGGTGACTTGAAAAGTCTCTTTCCAGTCACCGAAGTGTTCCTGACTACTTGTTTAATTTAACTGGTGGAGTGCATATCTCACCAAATGCCACAACATCCTCTGCAATGTATTGTCAATTAAGCAGGGAACCATATACATTTAGAGATTTGCATGTTATAGTATTAGTTAATTATTAAAATCCTTCTTTGGTATTATTTTATTGTAATGGCTTTTTAAAAGCACAAGAGCAATATTTATGTTATGGAAGAAATTCCGATCAGCCGTTTTGCGCTAGAAACCAGAATTGTTATTGGGATTGTTATTAATCGGGATAAAATTGTAAATCAGGATAATTTTGGCCCGGATAGTCATGGCATAAAATTCTCATATCGTCCCACCCCTAAATGTGACGGCTGTCATATACCAGAGGAGTATACCACAAGTCATGTCTCCAATTAGTCCACCCAGTGCACATCCTGAAACTAAGTCACTTACAGCAATGAAAGACATATTGGTCCATACTGAAAGAGACAGACATGCATGAATGAAGGCAGAATGTGTACTAAGGCAGAATCACGCAAGACAGCTGCCAGGGGTTCATATGCTCCTCCTTGTTTTCCAGAACGTTTCGCTCAAGACCACAAATGACTAACAATGGGCATTTCTTGATCGATGTTTTGAAAATGACCATAAGTTGAAGTAATGTTACGAAATCCAAACGTGTGTATAATTCTACAGAAGCCTATGCTGTACTGCAGCCTACTGAACTAGTCGTTACATTGGCTGCCGTGTAGGCGGGCATGACGAGACAATGTAGTCAGCTTCGAGATAGCAAGCTAAGACATTTCATACTGTGCTCAATGTCAAAATGCCGATATTATATCACGACGGTAGCTGGTCAGCTACTGGATCGGCATAACTTGCAAGATTGTGCATTATCACTTGACAACAGAGTTAACGCGTTTGTTTTGGAACAACTGAATTTACTTTGTATTTCAATATACTTCCTTTACTTAGCTGGCTAGCTAATTGCTTAGCTAGTTAGCTAATGTTACCCTGGGCTAGTGGGCAAGGGAATCCCCACTGAATCTACAAAACGGTTGGCTAACATTATAGACTGCAAGTGTGTTTGATTTCCTAGATGTAGCAATGTTATGACAACAAAGTCACTGAAATTAAATAACACCGTTGATGAAAATGATTACAACATTTGTCACTCACCCCATTGTAGCTTTTCGTCCACCTACTGTAGGGCTAGCTAACATCGGACTAATCTGTATACAGTAGAAAGCAGTCCCGCCCCTAGCAGGGCGTGCACACCTACAGCAAATGATATTGGTGAAAATAAATATCAGTAGTTAATGAATTAATGTCCAATCATAAACAGGTTTGTCTGCCCAGGTCTAAAATGCTTCCCTTGTTTGTCATAATGTAATATTTGTGTTTTATGAGCTAGTTTAAAGGTATTTAGGATAGGCGATGAAAAATCTGAACATTTACAACTGAGTAGAAAGCTACCATGTTGAAAAACATCTCAGCATCTAATTTCTCTCTCAATTCGAATAAAAAAAAAAAAACTTTAACGGCGTGGGAACATTTGTTTACATTGCCAAGGCAAGTGAAGAAAAAAAACATATAATATATAACAT
>JACXGI010010152.1:0-28305 GCA_016801175.1 Esox masquinongy
CCCCCCCCGACTGGCACACTGAACCCATACTGGATAATGAACCAACCCTACTGTCGACCACACGCTGCCAGACTCTAGGGAGTATGGGGTGTGGTTCTGTCGTAGACTTCAAGAAAAACCTAAATGGCCTGTGTACTATTCGGATCCAGAAATTCTCCTCCCATTGGCGGAGGGCAGCTCAGGTAAATCGTGATAGAAAAATCCCACCACCATAACGGTTCCTTTCCCTTGTCCTCAGCAACCAGCCTGCAACCAGTCTGTCACTTAAAGACTAGCAGGACTATGCTCACCACATCACGCCACTTCCAAACTGTCAACAGAATGGCTGTACTAGTATTCCGCCCTGTGTTCATCTCCTCACATCTAGATTTCCTATATACTTTAAAATATATACTTAAAATGTCAACTTAAGTCAGTGCTGTGTACAGTATATTGATACAGTTCTGAGTATTAATGTAAGTACTTTGGGGATAAAGGTGATTATAAGTCTGTACAGAGCACCTAGAAAGGATGTAGACCTTTGGCCTATCCCCTTTCAGTTATATTGGTAACCATGGGTAACACTGGAACAAGATTCAGGCATATATGACATATTTCACTAAAGCGGTCTAAACCGTGCATGTTCTAAACGCAACACATAGTTACCCTGTTTCCGTGGGCCAGAGGAGGCCAAGGGTAGAGGCAGGGAAGGAGTTTCAGCCACAGTACATTTTCATTATGGCGAACAGTTGGTCGGGCGTAAAATAATTATAAAAATGTGTACACTGCCAATTTACTACAAGTAAGCCCTAAAATTGATAGTGTTAGAAAATCAAACATAATTTCATTGTTTGATTACATTGAGACGTGACCACATCTCTTTTTATCCGTTGGGATACTTCAGAATGGATTTCCTACACAACAAAACAAAACCTTCTTTCAGGTTTCCTCGTGATTTTACAGCTCTTTTTTTTTTTAAACTAAGATATTTAAAGGGTCTAAAAACGTCACCTGTGGCCTGGCTTTGATAAGCGTGTCCCAGGCCTCTGACGCAGGCCCCCAGGACTTTGGCTTTATAGCTAACCAAGTGGCAGGACAGTTTTGTTTTATTACTATTCCTCAAAGAGTGAGCATTTAAATGAACTGCCCGGGCCTATAGGGAGCAGCATGCCCGAATTTAGGCCTGTGGTGTTACACATTAACTGGTTTAAACTAGATCTGCCTCCCATATGATCCCCATTCCCTTACACGGCGCATTACTGAGGAGTTTGCTTCGCCACAACGTTCCCCACAACGTTTCTAAGGGCCCGGGAGAGCCCCGTTGACCCGAGGCCTGCAGACTCTAGTCCCTTCACACTCATGACCTGACGTTCTGTGCCGACACAAACCTACAGGGCTGGCGCATTGGGGGCAAGTTCTACTTTGGGCTGAGTCACTTGATACTGTCGGCTGGTTATCAAAAAATTCATTGTTAACAACAAGATCCCTGTGTAAGATGTCTGTCGCCTGTGAACACTCAGGAACAAGCTTGTTTATATTTATCAGTTTCTAGCAGCCAGACATGTTCAGGAGAAAACCCAAAGTTGATTGGATAGTGTGAAGTTAAGCAAGCTACCTGTTCCTGTATTCATTCAGTCACTGTACTAATGCTAGTTAGAGTTGGCCTATGATTAAACGTGTATAGCTAGTGGCCAGTGTGGTAACTGGCTGGGAAAATGTACTATATAAGCCAAGGGGTTTCAGTCCACTTAATTACATTTGTCTAACTGCTCCGAGGAGTAGAGTTGCAGAAAGCCATTTATGTCTATATGCTAGCAAGCAGAAACTATTGCAGCCATTTTGGAAAGCACGCCACATTGAACAAGAGAGCTGATCAGCTGAATATCCAAAATGGTGCCTGTGGCATTTGCTAGCTAGCATGTGGACAATATCAATAACATTTTAAAGGAAAGAATAAGCAATTGTTACGTAATTAGAAAAATAATACAATACGTTGGGTTCAGTACAATGCCAGTGAAGCCAGTACACAACAGCTCAACATGCCAGAGATTAGGTGATCCTATCTATAGTGTAAATACAGTTTGTTTTACTGTTACTAACTTACTACTCAGGTCTACATTCTATTTGTACTGTCCCTGGTAACTAAATAAATGTTTAGATGTGTGTGTGTGTGTGTGTGTGTGTGTGTGTGTGTGTGTGTGTGTGTCATAAAGACAGTAGTGCTGTGAACAAGCCTGTTACACCACAAATCAATAAACAAACAATACTGATGCGGAAAACCAGGTCACTTTGGGCATTGCATCTCTGGGAGTGGCTTAAATGGCACACAATTCCACGTAAAGGGTCTCCAACAGGACAATCACCAGCTAGCAGTAATAAACCAAAACCTACCAGTAGCTCCTCTAAACCTACCAGTACCTACTCTAAACCTACCAGTAGTGACACTAACCCAACCAGTTGACTTGACCGAAGCTGAAATTGGAGATCAAACATTTCAAAACCCCACCTCAAATTTCAATCTTAAATAGATTTTAAAAAATGACAATAATTAGATGCCAGGCTGGAGAAAGACCGAAGTCACAATTTTGCAAGTTCTAAGCATGTCTCCGGTCTTAAAAAGCAACTTTGGTCAGATGTTCATTCATCTGAAATTTCCTTGCAGCTGAAAAGTCCCACCTTGCAAATCAATCATAAAATAATATAATAATGGCAACCGAATGTCCTATTGAAACAGACAAAGCAGTGAATTCCCCGCCTCATACAACCTGCTGGACACCTGGACTTCATTTTGATTTGGACTGTGATTGGTGGTGATATCAGAGGTCAGGTCCTATCACTTTTTGAGAACAGTGTGTTTTTTAAGGAGCTGGCAATTTCAATGGAGAGATTGTATGATCAGATTGCACCTTTAACCTTTGAGTCTCAAGTTTAAAATCTTCAAGTCAATGTTTGAGTGTTTAGTGCCAATTGTAATGTAATTTAAAATGTCATTTGTTTACACTACAAGCCAGTAACATTTAAACAATTACCTAATCTTAGCAAACAAGCTAATTGGTTCACACAGCAAAGCAATAATTCTGTTCTTCTTGCTCTTTATCCGCTTTTAATTAAATGTCTGACAAATGTTGAGTTTGTTGCAATTGCATTGGTGATTTTAGATTTTTTTTTACTACAGCACGTTTCCATGATCACATGATCTTTGAAACTGAATGCAAACAAAGTGCTGAAACCAATCCTGATAACATCACAACAGACAGGGTAAATATCTCTTTGAATTGGCAAAGCTGATTTTTTTATGACTGAAAGCAAAATATTTTTCCGGTACACTCCATTGACTCTGAACACTTGGGTATTTTAAGGACATGGGGAAAAGTAAAAATGGTGAAGTGGAAAGTTTGCCTATTTTAAAGCAAATAACATGGTTTAACTTTTTTTTTTAAAATAGCTCTCATACACAAAAAGGTTGAAGAACCCCTGGTCTATATATGATCCTGGTCCTTTTCATTAAGAACCAAACATAACAAAATTGACTGAAACAAAAGAGGAAACTACCTGAAGTTGTCCAATAAGATTAACTTGTTTGAAATTTCCATTTGGTTTTAAAAAATATTGCAACGACCCTAACTAATGATTATGACCCCGGCTCAATAGGAAGGCAAATTTTAATTTTGTAATTATTTATCGGACGTCCATGCAATTGAATCCATAGAACAAGCCTTCCGAGGATGTATCGTTGACATCTTTTACAACTGTACCTAACAGCATGACAGAAATAATGAAGTCAAAGTTGGCATATTTATGATAGTCTGGGTTTCAAGAGGACTGGCACCAGACAGTCAGGCAGGGACACGCATCCCAGGGAACGTCACTCTGGCCGATCTGAATGATCCGCAACCAAAAAAAGCCTTCTAAAGTATGATACATGGTGTTCATATGCACAGCAGTAGTTAATAAATTATATCAACATCCAATGTTCGAACTGCAGATATCATATTATGAGTCTGTGACAGAGGGATAAAAATCACAAAGTAAAACTATTCAGCTGTGTTAAGCCCTAAATGACCAGCAAGTTCATAACTAACCAATGATTAATTAAATAAAAAGTGAGAGTGAAAAATGCTCAATTAAGGTCTCTGGTTAGTTATGAACGCCCTTTAACTGGTCATTTATGTCTAAATTAAGATCCTTCCAAAACTGGTGAACATAGCCATAGCTTTTACCTTTTACATCTCTGCTCTGTGGCAAGAGCTAGGCTATGTCGCAAGACTATGTCAGGCAAACATATGACCTAGTTCTAGATGATTTGCTGGGACATAGTGAGGAGGCTTATTATAGCATGATAACACTTTAAAAAAATTACACCATTGATAGCTTGAAATATTGATAGCCATGTACATCTAGTTCAGTGTTTCTCAACCCTGCTCCTGGATGACCCCCTACCCTGCATGTTTTAGATCTCGCCCTGCACTAACATACCTGATGTAGCTCATGAAGGACTTCATAATGAGCTGATCATTTGAATCAGGTGTGACAGAGCAGGGAGAGATCAAAAACATGCAGGGCAGGGGGGTGCCCAGGAGCAGGGTTGAGAAACACTGATCTAGTCAATTTTAGATTTGCCTGCCGACTAACTGAAATCTTCCACTCCACATCATCCACAAAATGTTTCAGTCAGATACTGCTTCCATTGCAGTTGTTTAGATTACATCAAAATGAGGGTTGTTGTACAGAACAAAGTAATCAGCGATTGGATCATCTCTAACCAATCAGAGTTTCAAAGAAAATGGTCTGATATTATCCCTTTGTTTTCCAGCTGTGGCGCATCACATTTGTTTCTGGGGACCAACTGGCAAAACTCATCAGTTTCCAGGACCAATCAGAGAGGTCAGATTACGTTTGAGACCTAAACATTGCCTTGGAGCTATTCAGATTGAGACTCCTTGCTGCGTAGAAGCTAACCTATGGAGGTGTGGTGTAGCTCTTGGCCTGAGCAAGGGAGTTTCAATCATACAAATTCTAGACAGCATTGTAACCATTCCTCTATTCCTGCACAAACTGAACTCATGACATGCATAACATTGACATGTTATTGAAATGACCATTAAATTCAAATTAAGTCAGCGTTACTTTAAATTCAGACAGGTGGCATGGATTGGCTTTATGGTCTTAGACGTGTACCATAATGACTGCCTAGTTAGTGACATGAATGTGACTAATGGGGTGCTACTGTGTAGTAGGGTCCATTTCACACTGAAACCAAACCAGCCACATCCAGACACATTCATTTATACAAAAACACCATGTCCAGATAGAATCATGTTAATTCAATTACGACTACAGGGTGTATTCAGTCACAAGCAGCAATGAGTAAGTTTGTTATAGCTTCATGTATACAAACTATAGCTTCCAGGTCCTTTGCTATAGACACACCTTCTCATACTGGTAGTGTAGGCATTCTAGATTTAGTCTACTGGCTTTTTTCCTCTCTCTTTTTTTTTTTTTTTTTTTTACAGGGCCCAAATAACGTTCATTTGATAACAAACAACAGGTAAAAAAAAAATCTCGTGTAAACACATACGTTAGCGTGATTGAATTGAAGCCGTTGTCTAAGAGGGACTCGCTAACATTAAAGATGCATGTCCCTCCCACCACACACTGAGTTGACACATATTGAATGGAGCGTTTCAGCTGTACATGCAACAACCACCGGCTGTAAACAAATGGCGCCTATTCATAAGAGAAAATTGCCGGGAAACTGTGACGTGGTAGGTGATATGCAAGCATATCCTCAGCGCTGCCAGCCAGGCTAGGCCGTGTGGTCTATATAGCATTATGGAAGACTGAACAATACTTAATGACCCCACGACCTATACCGTGGTGTGTGTGTGTGTGTGTGTGTGTGTGTGTGTGTCACTGAGGCCATACGTTCTACAGTAGCAAATCTTGTTCTAATTAAAATGGCAAGAAATAGGATTTATAATGCACATCGCAAGGTTTGATGCAACATATTGTATGGACGGGCAGTATCAATTCCAATAGTGAAGCCGGGGTAGCTACAATGTTTAAATCATAGTTTATACGTCATTACTGAATCATAAATAATGCATGGTAGAAGGAAGTATGTGAATATCAGACATAATGAGGTCGACAGTGACAGAGAGAGAGAGAAGAGAGAGGAGAGAGAGAGAGAGAGAGAGAGAGAGCTAGCGCGTCTCTGCTCTATGAGGCCTATGCTGTATGCATGTGCGTGCATCCGCGCGTGCATGTGCGTGTGTCTGTCTGTCTCACCTTGACGGTGTTGGGTTTGATCGGGAGTCCTGGGGCAGGAGTGGTATTGGTCTGCTGGGAATCCTCGGATTCCTTTCCACTTTGATAGACCACCCTATCGGAGATATGAATGCTTGAAGCACAGCCCATGCTTCAACCCCACTTCAGCCAATTCCTCTAGCTCAAGTGCTTTACTAATACCCGGACGACTGTCATTCGCTTTCTCTGCTGATCTTCTGGGGCTCTTCCTTGTCAAAAAAAAAAATATATGGCTATAGTTCTCTCTTTATTAACCGTAATGTTGAAAGGTTTTCCCCAGTTTCCCCAACACTAACCATGAATAAAAGATGTTCCTTCCCCCCCACCCCCCTAACCAGGAAACAGATTTCCTCTCTCCACTTTTTTACATGAAGAAAATTAGAGAGATTTTCTACACGCGCCGTTTTATTCTTGCTAACATGAAACCCGTTAGGCTGTTCTAGAATGTCGCTGTTCTGTGGTTCTATTCCAGTGCTGATTTATCCTTCATTACACGGTTCCCTGCCTCGGATTCGTACCACATCATCATTTGCCCTCTCAGATTTTTTTTACTTTACTCTTTTTAAGTAAACGTCAGTCTTCTGAGTTAATTCAAGCAATAGTTGTATCCATGTTTGTCCAAAAAGCTTTCTGCTTTAGCCGTCCTCCCCACCCAAAAATCATCCAATTTCATTTGGGAGTCCTGTTTTCCTTTTGACTATCGGGTTAGCCACTTCAAGACATTGGCTACAAACCGGTTCTCACGACAGTTTGCTCCAGCCTAAGGTAGCCTACATCATCATCAACAGGCAACAATATTCACACTGCATAGAACTCCCTTCGAACGTCGCTCCAATCTCAAGACTCCTCCATGCAACAAAACGCGATTTAGTCCGACAAAACATGCCATTTATCTGCCAAAAAATAACAATTAGCCAAAACAGAAATATTTGGTAGACTCTTCATTCAGACATCCGCTGTCAGCTTTAAGACGAATCGCCGGAGATTAAAAAAAAAAAAAGGGCTGCAATGTATCAAAGGCCGCACGATTTTTTTCCTGTTTCTGAAAAAAAGATGTGGAGGGCTGTCAAATTATCTGTTGAGGAGGTACCACGTCTGGATCAGAGCAATTGTATACAAAAACAAGACCTCTCCGCGTCCCCAAGTTTCGGTTTTCAGAAAGGAAGGCGTATGATTGCTCTTTCTAAACGTAAAAGGCAGAAAATAGCTACATAATGTTGAATTCTGTAAGTATTTTCACTGCCTTTCTAGCTTTTGCCCTTCCAATTCTTCAGCACTGCTTGACAGCAGCACGTCCAATAAAAGCTGCCGCAAGGATTGACCTACAGCCTTTACTGACGTCAATGCAAATGAGCCTCAGTCGTCTAATCAGAGAGCGTGTAAAGCCAGCTGGGTGTATCCAGCCCTTCGAGGGAACTTTGAAAGAGAACAGAGAACAGAACAGAGCAAAGCAAAGCAGAGCAGAGCAGAGCAGAGCAGAGCAGAGCAGAGTACAGAACAGAACAGAACAGAACAGAACAGAACAGAACAGAACAGAACAGAACAGAGAACGTTCAAACAGCCTCCAGTTGAACTGGTTCTGACAGTGGAAGTTGAGAATCTAATATCTTTCGGAATGAAAATGTGTATGTTACAGGTGAGAATGCGCCTGTAACATACATTTTTATTTTATTTAGAGCTTTAGGAAATGTTGTGTAGGCCTACTACAGTATATAGATAAATAATATTATATAACGCAATGTTTCTATTTTCTCTATTTCCAACAATATCCATTATCTACATGAGTTTATTTTTATTGAGAATGGAAACTGATATTCAATAACCAGTAACACAAAGAAAATAATGTATTGATTAATGTTTTATTGCCAACTATTCTAAGTTGTTTCCTCTTACTCATCTCTAAACTTAAAAAAAATCTATTTATTTTGTATTTCTGTCTGGCACCTTTTATGTCTGCAGGGGCAGGACAAGCTTATTGGCTATCAAACAAATATGACATCAGAGATGCAGACACTTGTAAGTGATAATCAGTAAGGACATCAGGAAGTGAAGTAATCCTAGTGAACTGAAGAGTTTTCTGAGAGACACACGGATATCACACTCACACTGAATTTGATCTCACTGTATGATTTTAAATGTAACTTTAAAAAGATTCAATGTTTTTGTTGCTGATCAGCCAGCATGGGCTTTGAACAATGAACCCTGCGGTTACAGAGCAGACTGACTGTAAACCTTTATATATTTCAAATGTTCTCTGCCTTTGGGACCCTTATGAGCCTGGACCCTAGTAATCTGGTGGGCAGCATGGGCAATCTGACTTATAAAAGTATGAGGGTATATAAAAGTGAGGGTGCAGAATCTGGAAGGTCTTTGGGTTCACCCCAAGAAAATGTTGCATTTTTTATCTGCTTTTTTCTTTGCATTTCCTGGAATTGAATGTTGTTTTTTAACAGGAGCAATCTGTATTTACTTATTGTTTTAATTGCAGAGACTCCAAGCCGTCTAGAGACAGTCAATGTTGAGATATTTGTCCTCCAAAGCACATTCGATGCCTTTCTGGTCCTTACCACGCTTAAGGGCCAGAGGGAAAGCTTTTTCCAGTATTTTACCTTGATTGAGCTTGGAAGCTTGAGCTGAATTCTCTGGTCTCGCAATGATACAGCTAACTGTGAGACAGTGACATGACCACTGCACCCTTCAGGGTCCCCACAAAACACTTTCAAAGGTTTTACCAAATTAAATACAAATTAAAGTGTTTTCACTAGATTACTAAACCTATCACTTTCCCTAAATGTCCCACCCACAATGATTGAGTGACAGGCCAAACTGTCCAGAGCTTGACTTGCACTGAAATAAGAGCCTGTATTTACTCAGTGCCGGTAGTGCCGTTACTGTTTATATTTAGGTTCAGGAGCTCGCAGTACTTCTGAAGTAATATTCCATCAGACCACTATGCCACCTAGAAGCCACGAGCGAGTGTTTTATTTCAAACTGCATTGTTTTGATTGTGGCCGTGTAAACGTGCATTCACTGGGAACCACATGGAAACAAATGGAACAAATTGAAGAGGGACCTCATGGCCACTGGCCGAAAAGAGAATGTATTTCACCAAGGACGATCAATCTTCTATTTTTTATGCATATTTTTCATAATATTCCATAAGGGTTTCCCTTTTACATGTATGTGTTTAACTATATGCCTAGAAACATGGTTTTACTGTTGAATGTCAGCATTTTTTTTTAAGTGTAATATATGAATCTTCCGATCTGGGCTATTTGGGAATGTGTTGAGTATTGTATGGCGCTGTATCAAAATAGCCACCAGAGGCCACCAGTCGCCTGTTCCAATGTTGTGATGTAACCCCTTTTCTGCTTTGTGGGCTCGGGCTACATTAGATTGGCTGTTGAAATGAGTTAGCCAAAATAGTCACCACCAAGACAGAAGCATAAACATGAATGCGTTTTACATCTTTATTTGGAAGTTAAGTGAGTGGCAAGGCATAATGTTTGGCGGAGTGACAGAGCTACCGGAGAGTGCATGTCATGTTGTTGTCATTCGTGTTATTATTACTTTACAAAAGTCAGCCAGCCTAGCTGGTATTCCGCTGTTAGCCTGCTAGCTGCCAGTCCCATAGTAATGATAGCTTCTACAGTAACTCCCCGTGAATTGCAGTGAACTGTGAATGAGACGTGTGGCTAGGCATCTTGTCGAATATATGTAAACACAAAAAACATTTTTGATAAATTATATTGTTTATAAACATATTTTACATCTATTGTATCTGTATTTTTTACAATATACAATATTTACACATTTCACTATTGAAATGACAGGAGAGAGGTTTGCCAAGCCAATAGTAAAAATATGCTCCAACATATCATCAACTGCATCTAAAGTAGATATTATCTGAACTTTAGTTGCGGAATGTTCCATAGGAACATGACAGAAAAGTTCATTACATTACATTGAAACTTGTTAGGGCTCCGCCAAAACAAGTTTCTCATCAACAAAGGCATGTATATAATCTCTGTGGACTCTGCCTAGCATACGGGGGTTTGAATTTGTTCATCACTAGTGGAGTGCAGATAAAATCACAGTCTGCAGCCAAGGAGAAATGTTGGCCCTCCCTGGGCCCCTATTCACAAATCATCTCAGACTAGAAGAACTGATCTAGGATCAGGTTCCCTCTGCCTATGTAATCTTATTTACTATAATCTAAAAACAAAATGTATCCAAGATCTTCACAACTCCGAGGTGTTTTGTGAACATCGGCCCACAGGCACTGTTCAGGCTATGAACATTTCCTAAGATTAAACTACTGCTAATACATGCCTAACTGCAACTAATTTTTTTTTAACATTATCCTGATTTAGATAGTGAATATGAACATGATCTCAATGTATTGTTAAACTGAGAACTATTGTTCAGTGTCACTATAGCGAGCGCAATATGTCATCAATCAGGTACGTTGTAATATACTTTCAGATAACACAAACTTGAACTAAAAGCAAACTTTAACTCTTAAATCTTGCTTTCAACAGTTGACATTGGTGCTTAATTACAGTGCTGCTGTCATGACTTGTCCTAAATGCTACCCTAGTCGCTACATAGGGCACTTCTTTTGATTAGACCAGCCCTTTAGGCCATGGTCAGAAGTAGTGCACTATAAAAAAAATCAGAGTGGCCACAATGTCATCACGTAATATGGCAGAAGAGAGTTAGATAGGCATAAAATGAACTCCTATTGAGAGGGCAGATATCCAGCAATGAACAGAGACAAACAGGGAGACAGACAGAGAGATACGCACGCAGAGAGAAACAGACAAACCGAGAGACATACAGAGAGAAACAGACAGACCGAAAGAGCATAATTATTGTCACTGTCTTCAGTCTGTTCTCTCACTTCAATTGTAAGGCACACCAAGCACCTATCTATACTTTTTATTTCTACATAGACAAAATGAACTGCCATGTAAGAATGAAACTCACAAAAAAATCTGTATTAGTCAAATTATTTGAATGGTTAGGTTCTGTATTGTTCAACAGTATCATAATAGTATGAGCTTCTAGGGTGCCGTACCTATATTCCACCAGTAGATGTCAGGAGAGTACAGATAATACAATCAATAATTGTTAATCACTCTCTCCTCTGAGGGAGAATCTCAGTTGGATTTACATTATTCCTTGCATCCTCCTGCCTCCTTCTCAAAATCTATTGGATTAGATTAAAAGGTCAGAGGGGAGGCACCTTTGACCGTTTCATTCCTTTGGGTTTTCAAAAGATGAGGAAAGAGGTCGAGAGGAATAAAGGAAATCAAATTGAGATTCTGTTTTTGCTCTTTTTCTCCCTCTCCCTCAGTCTCTAGCACTCTCACTTGGTCACCAAGTGAGATGTCTTTTTCATCTCCAACCAAACTGTTCAGGAGGCATGTTAATGTTACCTGTGAGCTAAATCAAGCTGTTTTTCTGTGGATTGTTTGAAATATTTGAATTCAGTATTAAACCGTATTAAAGGGTGCTGCCTACTTGGGTTTGTCTCCCAGAAACTCTGTCTCAATAGACTCTTCTTATTTTTGGGCCCTGGTCAAAACTGGTGTCCTACGTAGGTAATTCTGTAATGGTGTGTGTTGTGAAAAAGTAATTAAGCCTCATGGAAAGTTGTCTTTTTTTACATATTGTATATATCAAGAGTTCCCTGGTACAATTTGGAATTCATGGTTGACTCAATGAAGGCAAGTTGGCCAGTCCCTGATGCAGCAAAGCAGCTGCAAACTGTAATGCCACCAACTCCGTGCTTTACGGTTCGTCTGAGGTTCTTCCGTTTTGTTGTCGACAAACATGGCGTCTGGCATTGTGGCGAAATAACACCACTTTTGACACATCAGTCCAGAGCACATTGTTCCGGGTAGTTTTGGTCTTTACCCAGGTGTTATCTTAATAAAAGAATAACAATAAAGATTATAAAGATTGACAATAAAGACAATGACAATAAATATTATCTTACTAATCTTTTTTGTCATGTCTTGATAATCTTTTTTGTGAGCAGAAGCTTCTACCTTTCAACCCTCCCCTTCCAGACTCATTGGCATGGATAACATATCTTTCGAAGGCCTTGAATAGATCTTTTGATATTGGCATAATTTGTTACAACACATCCATATGGTGTAAACCAGACCAAGTTTCCAGTCTACATGAAATCCGGGACCCTCCAAAGTTTTAGAAATCATGTGCCCCTATTGTGGTGATTTGTTCATTTGGGTTACCTTTATCAATTAATGTGAATGAAATTTAGATTAGTATCCATTTGCCCAAATATGTATAAAAAAATAAGACAATTTTGCTGAGAGGCGTACTTTGACTGTATTACAACCAGGTCTGAGAAGCAGGAGTAGGCAATAATGAAGTTATTACAATGAGTGGGATTAACAAGCCTAGTTAAGCGTATCAGTAATTACACAGAAATCTTACGTCACCTAGTCTAGGGATATTGGGTAGGCTTGAAGTTGGCTGCCTGTGCTGTAGCACCAAAGAAACATTCATACATACACAGGCTGACCAGTGCTGTCTTTTACAGTGTTTTTCTTTTACAAGTTAAATTCCCAGGTAACAAATTCCACCCAGGTACCATGGACAACAGGAGCTACAAGGAACTATTACGTTGTAAATCATCTTACACACGCACTCTTCCCAGAGTTTTTACACTACAACAGTTTTATTTTGATAAACGAGACTTAATGCCAGATTTGTGTTGGAGATACATTTTTGAGTTTATACACCTTCCAGGTCAGGGGTCTGCCCAAAGCGCGGCCCGGCCTAACATGCAGTATGAGTTTCTCGTTGCTAGTGTGAATCAAAAAATTTTATACATATTATGCTAATGTTATATAAATTATTTGCTGTTGACTAAATAGGCTCTTAGCACAATCTGTCCTCTCTCCACTAATTGAAAATTTAAAATTCCACAAACATTTCCTCAATATCGTTTCCAAGAAGTCTAAATGTGCAACTGAAAATAAAAACAAAAAGTCCATAATGTCAAAATGACAGTTAAATCTGTTTTAACACAGTTAAAATGAGAGTTCTGCGAGCCACTGTAAGTATTCAGACCCTTTGCCATGACATTACAAATTGAGCTCAGATGCATCCTGTGTCCTTTGATCATCCTTGAGATGTCTCTGGAACTTGATTGGAGTCCACCAATTCAATTGATTGTACATGATTTGTTAAGAAAAACCCATGTCTCTATAATGTCACAGTGAAAACCAAGCCATGAAAGTCCAACAAACTCTCTGTAGACCTCGGAATTAGAGACAGAAAAAAGAAAGAAAAAAGCATTGGACATTTCCAGGCTTACGGTGGGATCCGTCATTGTGAAGAGGAAAACATTTAACCACCAACACTTCCTAGAGCTAGCTGTCCAGTTAAACTAAGTAAACCAGGCAAGAAGGGCCTTGGTCAAGCGCTACCTTTGGCGAAAACAAGACAGAGCTCATCACTTGGATATTATCATCCCTACAGTGAAGCATGGTAGTGGGAGCATCATGCTGTGGGGCTGCTTCTCAACTCCCCCAGGTCTCATTTTTAGCCAATTTAACTGCTATCTACAAGGATCAATGGGGAAAACTGCCCAAATCCAAATACGCAAAGATGGTGGGTCAAAGCTGTGATCGCAACTGATGGCGCTTATAAAAGGTATTGAACAAAGGGTTTGAGTACTTAATAAGGGCGTTAAATATTTCTGAGATGAATGTGGAGCGAGTGAACAGGTGTGATCACTTTCAGAAGGCGCTGTACGTGTTAAACACGTGGGCCATTACAAGTAGGTAATATGCCGTCTGGTGTGTTTGGTATGTTTGCCCAAACAGCCACTCACTGCACTGCAGGTATTTGTGCGTCCTGACTCCGGCTGTGCGAGTCAAGCTCCAACAAATAAAATATTACAGACATTGAGTGTGCTTCCTAACCACCACGGATCCCATGTGTGAGTGTCGTTCAGCGGCGCTACAAGCCATACCAATGAATGAGGCAGACGGAACACATCACAATATTTGGCTCACGATTTTGATAGATGTTTAGTTTTTCATTTCAAGTGCAACTGTATGCACAGTGACATGGCACATTCCAACGGTTTCGTGCCAGAGGTTTGGAGGACAGAGATGGAATTGTCAGTTGGAATTATCGTAGGCCTCAGACAGAATGGATAACTGAAGCTGCAACAACTAACATGGGTTGCTAATACGACTAGGAGTAGTGCCTTTGGCTGCTAGACAATTTCATTGCTATTTTGAATACCATTAGAATAGGAGAGGGAGCTTATAATATACTTCCCTCAATATTTATGGTTGGATTATGGGTTGGCTACTTTGTTATGTAAAATTTAAAGTTAATGGCTACAAAGTACACCTGCAGGTCAGAACAATTAAATTATTATTTAGAACAATACAGTGTGGACTTTGGTTTGACCAACTCTATTTCATAATAAAGGGAAAGAAAAAAGATATTTGTAATTTTGCATATATTGTCCAACCAAGATTTTCCTTTTGCATTTGACCAAACCCATCCAAAGGAGCTGGAAGCTGCAATGATGAGCACCAAGGACACATTTAGGATGAACTGCCTTATTCAGTAATAGAATAAAACGTTTCCCCTGGCCAACTCTCGATCTAGCAACCTTTTGGTTACTTGCAAGATGGCTTTACCACCACTGCTTCAGCATAACACCTCCAACCTCCCCATGGAAAAAGCACTTTTCCCAGACCCTGGGATACCTCATATGAGTCATCCCTTTTTCCCTCCTTCAGGGAACTAGGGTTATAGACATCACCTACGGTTATGCGTTGGTACTAAGGAGGGCTAAGGGAATGGTTAGATGTCAACTAGGATTAGCGATCCAGTGAGTCTTAGCTCCTACGGGCGCCTCAGCCTCAACCCAGATTAGGACAATCCACCTTGGGTCAGCCCAGTGGATTAAGGCTGGTTATGGAACGACCAACCTGACGTTAGTACTACCATGTAGTTGTCAAGGTAACTCATGGCAACTCTGAGTTAGAACTAAGGATAAACAACACGAATCTTGGCCACACGAAATCTGGCTCACCGTATAAAGCCAAGTATATTTCTATGGCAATACATCCACTAGAACTAACCTGCTCCACAGCAGTTCGTGTTACGGCTAACTCCGCTTACCATGAGTAAAATTAGTATAAAAATATAGTTATAAAATATTATAAGTCGAGGACAAATTCAATCAGACTCCATCCTATGAAACCCAATAGAGAAAAAAAAGTCGGATTTACAGTTTTATGAGTCAAATGTTTTTTGTGTTAAATACTGATTTTAAAATATCTATTACATTACACATTAAGTGATGACAATTATATATTTTTTATTTTTTTCATTTTGCTGTTTGCATAACTAATTGAAGTTGGAAGGGAGATTCATGTGATCATTGCTAGTGCCTTAAAATAGTTTTTCCATGTCAGCACCTGTGTCACAAGTCATTATGTTAATGGTATCTTAATGTTATTTTTTAGGAACTGTGTTTCCGTAACTAGAGCTGACACTAAGGATTTGTGAAGACCAGAGTCATCAACCACTGTGTTTATGATCAACCATCATTAACACAGTTGCTATATGAGAAAGTGTTAACCAATGTTTACAGTTATCTATTTTTACATAAAAAGTAGCAGTGGCCTTTTTTTATTAATAGTTTTTGGACATATTACACAAAATTGTTCTGCATGGATAACAAATATAATTCACAACTGAAGGCAGTGGTGCCTCTGGCATGCAGTAACTTTATACATTTCTTGCTATTACATTTGGTCCTGTTATGTAGAATATTGTGATCATTATGTGATCCCACAGACAATGATTTAGCTATGACCTAACTTCAATAAACACACCAGAGTAGCCTGCTCCCTACGAGCAGAGACAGCCCAAACAGGAAAAACAAAAGAGGATGGATAAACATGCCGAACATAGTCAGCACATGAGCTGACACTTTAAGAAAAATCTGGACCTTTTGGTCCAGCAGACTAAAGATCCCGAAAATCTGGTGCCCACAGCCTTAATGTGTTCAGCCTAAACATATGAACTGAGCTTTAACAAGAAATCACAAGATTTTTAGTATATTTTAGTACAGCCTACTCTTTTTTCACTTAAATGAAACTAGATCCTCAAGAAAGTTTAAGGGAGTGTGTGTTTTTCTCCGCCCTTACACACTTAGTTCAAGTATTATTATTATCAAGTATATAGCATCTCTCTAGGACTGGAGTGGCTCTATTGACCATAGTGAATTGCACATGGTCAGGCTTAGAAATGACAACATGTCCGACATCAGTTTTTAGTTTTGTTGGTAGCTCAATAATAAGTGATGACCCCAGTATTACCCCAGAGGTCCTTGATGAACTCTACATACTTAGAAAACATGCCTTCAGATAACACTGGAGCCAGATGTATTTGTAGTACATGCCCATTGCATACACAATTCATTACAAAACACCTTAAATTACACGTTTGGTCACGCAGTATATAATGCCTATTCGTGCCACGGTTATTAACAACAATATAAATATATGGACGTGCAGGCCTACTTTGTTATGTCGTCATTCATAGTGGGTTCTATTGAAAATCGACCTCTAATAACAGCATGTCTCCGATATTCAATTGCGTTAAATGCAGATGAAAAATGATTTATAAGGTCCGACCTCAAACATGACTCAACGACCTGACACCTTGACAGCAGCCACATCCTGTACTGGAGCTGTGTCTGTCAGATTAGAGATCAGACCACTTGAAATAGAATTGGGCTACACTTCTACAAGTGACAAAAGGGTTCCCTCAGCCATGGAGACATCTGTCAACAAGGCAGCCGCAATGAATAGCAGACCATCACCAACTAATACTCTCCACAAAATTACTATGCAGTAATGTAGGCTGTAGAGTAGTCCTACTTTCAGTAGTAGGCTACAGCCTGATAGTGTATAAAAGTAAATGAAATCGTCAAACCTCCGGTTGCGCTGACGGCGGACCGTTATTCTCAGATGTCTCGTCTTTTAAAGGACAGTAGAGTTTGCAGCCGTCCATGTCGAATCGACAGAAAGCTCGTCAGCCTTGCCGTTTAACCGTTCACATTTACCGTTGGACACCGAGGATTTGTCATACCAGCATGGTAACTTGTCTACCCCGTGCGTAAAATCGCGCGGCTATTTCGAGCATCGTTTTCATTTAACATTCAACGACTAGGACAAATAACTTCTCTACGCATGATAACGCTGCTAACTAAAACACGATGTATAATTCTACGAGTATGTTGTTTTTTCCACGCTTCCCTTTGGCAGTTTATCTTGAGAGACTAGCATACTCGCAAGAGTTGACAATTGAAAATTTCGCCCTTCGAGAGATCGGTAATCAGGTATTCTTTTCTTGAAGTGGGACACTCGACAACTGCAATTCTTTAGGACCGCCACTAGAGTGCAAAGTGTAAGCTAATGTACTCAATGGAGGGACAGGTTGAGAACTTTTGGACCGAGTGTTCGAAAGTAGGTTGCTTTTACAACTACATGATTCTGTCAGTTGAGGCATATAGTCTTAATCATTGTAAATAATGTCCCTAAGTTGTATGATCAAAATGTATTTATTGAGTGGACTGCTGAATGACTATTAAACAATCCTGAATGATACAAAATAAAAATAAAACATTCGACACATTTCTTTGTAACATTTATATTTTATTAATTGTGTTGCATCCTTGATCAGCCTTTAATGATTGATCTTCTAGAGTACATTAAACATGCATAAACAAAAGAGAAAACCTGCTTTGTGAACTAGAAACAACTGAATTTTACTGTACATTGTGTTTTGTGAATGGCACCTCTCCTAAGTGAACTATATTTGAGCACTTATATGGTGAACAAGGTGCCATCTAGCATGAATCCAGAGGCTTCCTGAAACCTATGGGTCATAGAACCAGCTTAGCAGTGCAATGAAAATAAGTAGCATACATCTGGCTCAGTTACTATTGTAGAAGACAGCAGAGGTATAAGGTGTGCGACCTGGGGCAAACACATGATGAAAAAACTTCAGATGGGAAATACAAGAGCGTTTGAGGTGCGCTTCATTTAAATTTGAGACCGCACTTCCGGGACCATATTGCATTGATTTTGTGGGTCAAACTAATATGTAGAGCAGCATTTGAATTTTATTTGACGTATTTGACCCAGGTCTGCAAGGTAATACCGTACTGAATATGGACCACATTCTCCTTATTTAGAAAATACACAAAATTATAACTGAATGGAAACAATGTAAAATATATAAGCCCAAATAAAATGTATGAAAAATATAAATATAGTATTAATTCCTCTCGTTTGACTATTTTCTTCTTTTACAAAATAGAAACACCTGAGATAATAAATCTGTATTGTTCAGTAATAATAATAATGTCTTATTATAACAACTTTGACACATGCTTTACAATAATAAAAAAGTGATATAGGGCTCTGGTAAAAAGTAGTGCGCTATATAGGAATTAGGGGATGTTTCAGATTCAGCCCAAGTGTGATGTCATCATTATCATATCCATAAAGTAGCCTACCCTGTCCTCTTCGTAAATGAAACGTTGATGTTTCGAAGTTCAGATGGTGTCATTCAGATGGTTTACGTTTGCTTCACAATAGCCAAGCCAGAAATGCAGTATTTATTGAGATAATTGAGTACTTCTTTTTCTTTCTCTAAAAGCAAATCTCTAAAACTTTTGTTGTTTTGTTATTTTTTTCAGCATTAAAAATCAACTTAAGCTTTGGTGCACATACAGTGCTGTTCACGTCAACACAGTTTTCTTTTTTTCTTTTTTTTTTTTTAGAAGTAGAAGAGATCAACTGCAGATTGTTGATTGGGACATTAACCATATTTAAGCTCAATAAAAACTGCCCGTTTCTGGCCCGACTAGTTGAAGTAGGACTCAAGGGTGCCACGTCGACGCACGTCGGTGGTCCAGCAATGGAAGCCTCCTCCCAGGGAGTTGGCGTGGCGGATGTTCACCTTGATAGTCTTGATACCTAGAGGGGGGAATGAGGATGTCAGATGAATGGGAGAACATGGTGCAAAGTAAACGGCAACAGTCGTCGACGGGTGTGATTTGGAACTTAGACAAACTCATAAATTACATAATCCCCTGAATGATGTAACGAGACGACGAACTAAACGATTGAACTTAAGACGGGTGATTAAAGGCTGTTGCCGTGGATCATATTGGACTCACCCAGGTTCTCAAACATCTTGTGAATGGTGTGCTCATTGGCATCCACCATGACCCTTCCGGGGTCCAGCATTAACACGTTCATTGACAGCCACTTAGACGACATCCAGAGGGGGTGGTCTGAAGGGAGAACAGACATGTGTCATTTACCAACCAGACACTTATATAGATAACAAATAAAGACCATACAAAAACTACTGAATACTGGAGTCGTGCATCAACAGATCAAGGCCAAAAAAAGGGCTGGGCGTGAGTCATGTATCGATGAAACAAAGAGTGGTGTCATGGATTTTTAAACGACAACAACAACAGCATCATACCATCCGGAATCAGAGGAGTTGGAGGCTTTACCACATTCCACCCGGCCTTCTCAAACATCTCCACCTGAAGGAGAGAAGCAGAGCTGTTGGTCAGGCTCTCCCCATCAGTTACAGCATCCCCACACTAGAGGGCACTGTAGGACTGTAATGAAACGGGCAAAAAAAAATGTCCACTGCCTCTCCCTCTGTCTCTCTGCCTGCCTTTTCTCCCCTCTTTTCATCTCGCTCCTTTCCCTTTCTCTTTCTCACTCAATTTCAGCCTCTCCCCTCTGCTTTCCAACCCCTAGCTCCTCTCTCTTCGCTGAACTGACCTGACGACAGGGCCGGTCCGGGTTGGAGAGCACCAGTCCCGGTCCAATGATGTTGAAGGTGGCGTCGATATGCATGGGATTCGGATCTTTGAACGAGATGATGTGGACTTTGTAGTCCGGGGCGAGATGGCGACGCATCCACTCGATCCCCATGTAGTTTGTAACCTGGAAATGGAAAACCAATTATTTGAATGAATCATTGCATGTGTTACTATCTGTTCAACTGATGTTAACAATGAACTTCCTTGGGCGTTAAGCAGTATGACTTAAAGGTTGACTTATGGCATAAAATAATATTTCTCTTTCTGAATTTGAAAAACACAACAGCCAGGTGGTTTATTAGTGATGTAGACTCCAGCTTCCAAGATACTTCTATAATATCTAGAGTAGGGTGATGTGGTCCAATCACTCCCTAAGTACTTGGACATGTCATCTTCACAGCACAATTATTTTCAATGCAAGTGGTTATTTTTTGCATTTTTTATGCCTATAGTTGACCTTTAAACGTCTTTATAATAACATCTATGTGTGAGATAAAATACCCAATAGCTCGGTTGAAGTCTTTGCACCAAATGGACATTTTCACTGATACCTCAAATTTCTGATAAATATCATGCAAATACTTTCTGAATCAAGTCTACAGAATTAAACAATAAATGCCTTACAATAAATACTTTCACTGGATGGTTTCAATAACGACATTCTCCAGGAGAGAGCTTCGCTGTATTCACAAACTATAAGAACTGATCAGAGGTCAGCACTCATTTTAATAATTGGTGTCTCTGAAACTAGCCTCTGAGAAGCACTCTGAGCCTCATAAGGAACACAATGTGTTCAGTGAACTTGCTTCTAGCCTTAGAAGGTCAATCTAATTGTGCTGTTGGCAGCATATGCAGGCCACTCCTTTCACTGAGAGGACTCAACCAAATCATCCACCTCGGCACTGCTCACTGCTCCCACTGGGATGGGATAGACACACATGACCTGTATTTCTACTAAGGGTAAGCGGCATCCTGCTGCTGAGAAAATATTCAAAACTTTGAACTTTTGACCAGAAGCTAAGCAGCATGCTTTGCAACCCTTTAGGGGACTGGCTCCACTAAGGCACAAAGTTCAAATGGTTTGACCTTTCACCTTGCCCAAGCAAGACCTCAGGCCCAGCGGAAATGCATACGTGAAGGGGCCTCAATGTGACTCTTAAGTAACAGCCTTGTTTAAGAGTATTTTATGGGAAGGAATTAAAACTTTGTGGTTATGGGTATTTTACAGTGGGCAGTGGACAAGCTAGTGTGACCTAAAATACCTACCTCCTCTGAGAGATTTCTAAAGCAGCATTCCTTAAACTATGGTTCAGGAACCAAAGTAGGCCCTAGGAATGTGAAAAGTGGGTGGCAAGAGGAGAATACATTTATGTAATATTTCTTCTTAAATTGGGTTCCTCGTGGATGGTCATAGGAAGTTGACCTTTTTCACATTTGGATCTTAAACATGCAGAACCCATTGGAGCTACGTCAGAGAGTGCAGAACGTCAGAGAGTGGGTATGCAGCCCTGTGGTCTCTGTACCTGACTCCTCTGGACGAACAGATCCCGACCAGCTCGGATGAAGTCTGCGGCGTCAAAGCACGGCTCGTGTTCCGTGGTGACAAACTTCCCCTGGGCAGCCAGCTTGTGTCGGTCCTCCACCGTACGAATCGGGTAGTCCTGGAGAGAGAGGGAGAGAGAGGGAGAGAGAGGGAGAGAGAGGGAGCGAGAGAGAGGGAGAGAGAGAGAGAGAGGGAGAGAGAGAGACAGGCAGACAGGGTAGTCACAGAGAATGGGTTGGGGATGGAGAGACAGACAGGTTTAGGCAGAGATTAGAGAGAACGACACGCCGCTTTACATTTGTGTCTCTGGGAAACTGAACAGCCGCTTCGGGCCAATTTTTGCACCAGCTAGAAACGTTGAAGTGTGAGGCTAGACTTCTCCACTGTCCACAGCCGGGACCTATCAAATTGCAGTAGAGCGAGTACTACCCGCACCCGCCTACTCTGTGAGAGTGAACAATCTTGCATCACATGCGGTGTCAATAGTTCGCCCTGAAGGACTCGGCCAAGTCCCACGGCTGAGCCTAAGTTCAAGGAGAGGTCAGACTAACCGCAAGGTTGACCCGGGACAACCGCGTGTGCGTGTGCTGCATCTGTAGCCACTGAAGTCATTTTGAACGGCCACCTGCCAGATTTGAATTGCATCCCCATAAATGTCCACTGGCCACATGAGCTTTATAAGCACCTAGTCCATTGGCCTTATCTCATGATTATTATATATATATCACTTATACGATAGGGCCAAGAGATAAGGTGTTAATGATATAATGTATATTGCACTTATAACGGACAGTTTCATTCAAAGCGACTTATGTAACAGGGACTTCATCTTTATTATGCGGTCCCTATTGGAACAGAGACTCCGAAGTCAGTCAGGCAAGCAGCTGCTACACAAAAAAGAAAAAAGCTGTGAAACCATACCTGGTCATACAGCTTGTCGGCCATGGTGGGTTTGGGGGCCGTGGTCCACTTGGCGCCCTTTCTGAAGTACTCCTTGATGAGGGGCCTGTAGGCCCGATATTCAAAGAAGCGGGACCTCCAGGCCATGGGCGCCTCGATAATCTCATTCCCCACCACCATGAGGATGTCTCTGGGCATGGCCGCGTACATGCCTGGGGGGAGATGGTCCACACACGCCAAAATGCTATTACTCAATGGTCAGAGAAGGGGGTGGGGAATCCCTTATCAGATAACAGTAAATCAATCACTTAGCCACCCAGTCAGTGTTTTGCCCGATCACTCAACAGACAATCAACCAATGAATTGATCAATCCCAGCCCCCCCCCCCCCCCCATCCACCTACCGGTAGAGTTGAAATCTGGGGTCTTGTACTCGAAGGACCAGTCCACGAGTTCAGGTCTCTGAACCGTGACTCCCTCCGAGCGGAGAATATTGCACATTTCCTCAATCTCAGCAACGGCTTTCTTCAAGTGGTCCTTAGGAAAGGTTTGGCCCCCGTACTTCTGGTAGAAGGGCCAATGCTTCTCATAGGTGTTAGCCTAATAAAACCGTTTCAAATTGTCAGTATTTTCACGCATATCTTCACTGATTCTATTTATGGAATTATCTTTATGTGACCAATTGTGTCTTGCAATGGATTAAAAAAAAATTATATTATATATATATATATATATATATATATATATATATATATATATATATATATATATATATATATATATATATATATATATATACATATATGCAGTGTAATTCAGTGTTTATATAATGTGCAATACGTGTTTGTTAAGTTTGATCAGTGCAGATTTGTTGACATCATACCTTGACCTCAACGGTGAAGGGAGGCACGCGCGCGTTCTCGGCGCGCCCCACGATCACCTCCTCGAGGGGGTCCCATTCGTTGTAGGCGCAGACCGGGCACTCGTGCTCCGCAGGTTCAGTAACAGCGTCTTCCTCCACAGCACGATGTGGCTGCGCGGCGGACGCGGCAGCAGCAGAACTCGAGCTGCTCTGGAACGCGCTTTGCACCCAGCCAGTCACCGCCCGGCCGAGCTGCGGAGAGAAAACAAAGCTGTAGCAATAATGTCCCACTGCTGGCTTCAAAATGCAATCCATAACAGGGCCTTTCACAGCGTAACCATAACATAATGTGAAATGCTTTGTTTCCATGTGTGTTTTCTAAAAATGATTGTTGATTTTTTTAGACTAGTTTACCTGAGATGATTTGTCATGCCATGGTCATGGGATACTTATGCCATATATCTCACCCCTTTCAGTAACCTAAGCGTTTACTAACAAATTCTAATTTACAAAAAAAATTTAGCAAATACGGATAACCTTACAAAACTGAAATATAATTTCTTTCAGTTGTACTCTAATTTAGGTTAGAATTTCTAGATCGAGTGCATCATCATAAGGGCAAAAGGAAAAACAGCTGTCAGTGTAAGGACACAAAGCATAATGCGAGTATTGTCAAGCTAAGGCATGTTGGTTTTGAGCCAAGGTGCGCTTGGTTAACGCAGATGTTTCAGCTTGTTGATATAATTTCAAGGTTTATTTGGGCTCATGATCAGTTCTCTGTCTGAGTGGGATCAGGGCGCGAGCGTAACACTATGGGTTCACAACAGCTGTTCGCCATCAATCACGCGATAAAAAAGAGCTGTTTGAAACATTTTTTTCTCACACACTTCAAAATCTCTGTCTGTAAATGCATAGATTAGTTTTTTAATTACAGTGACAAGTTTGCGTTCAACTTCGTGTATTCGGATTATACTTTATTAACAATTCCAGAACTGCATGCGAAAATCTTGAGAGACACAAATGCTTTTCTATTGATTTTATTTGAAACGTTTTAAAATAATCAGAAAACGCTAAATAAATAAATCTTCTGATTGCAAAAATCGTGAATAAAATGCGTCCACGTTTCTGAGTTATAACCAACACTTATTTTGCGCAGCTGCGCTCCTCTATTTCCACATTTTATGATTTTGAAGTCTACATTACTGAATTAACAAAAAACAACGAAAAAGCTAAATACCAACCATAGCTCCGATCAGATGGGCGGCCTCTGCCCCCCTGCTACCTCCTCTGAGACACCTAACTCGCAGCATTTTCCGACCTGATAATGGGGATGGCTATTTGGGTTATTCTAGCCGCGTGCTTCGCGTCAGCACAAAATCCACTTGGAAGTCAGTTTGGAGTTCTGAGAATGAATGGAAGACGGTTTTCATTCTGAGGCCTCTTTATAGCCGCGGACAGGGCCCCCTCCAGAGATTGGAGAAGTTGTGGGGGGCAACCAACGTGACCAGAAAAATGATCCCTGAAACTCAACACCTTACGCCAGCACATTTTTATCAGTCGCACGCCCATTTCTCCCGCACCAGATCGAAAAAAATGACGCAAACTGCAGATCTAAATGGTTACTTTTCAGGCACATCAGAACCGTTGCAGACAACTGTCATGCCTACAATGGAACACATTAAAAGTTTAATATTGGGAAACAATAAAACATTATTCAGTAGCTCCATGATTGTAATCATTAAGCTTTGGCAAATGCACACACACACACACACACACACACAACGTTTTACACTACTCCGGAGGAACATTTCGTTGCATTGTTCTGCGGCTCGCTGCATCATATACGTTTAGTTTTTCATTAATAACTTTATGCACCACAACACTATATGCACGTCTTGGCAAAGCCTCACTGATAACGGTTCAAGGGACTTAGTCAAACAGAGATTACAATCCCAGGTTGTTTGCACTACGTCTAGGGTTTTCCTGACAAATTGAACTGAATTCTTCCACTGAGAAATCTTTCGATAAGTTTATTGGGCTTTGCTTAAAGTTTGTTTGGAGCAAGGAGGATATCTGGGCAAGAATAGGACGCAAAAAACCCGACTCGGCCCAACTGTCGGTGGCCTCCATTGCGACTCAGCTGCAAGTCACGCAAGGTCTGCCGGACTTCAATGTATTTCATTGGACAGCAACATATGGCAACTTGTTTCATTTGACACTGGTAAGGCAGACATCCTGCACGTAGGCTGGAAGCTGATAACTGCTCACAAGTTCTGCCCGGAAGATCCGTCCCAGATTGAGTGCACTATAAATGGAATAGGGAGTATTTTGGAATAGACTGGGAGACATGCATGTGTACTAATCAGAGAGCTAATCAGGGAGAAATAGCTTAGGAGAGATAAGGCTGGCAAGCAAGCAGACTAAGCCAAACCCTTTCTTTGAGCTGAACTGTGATCCATTGCTTCTGGAACACGTGGCACGGATAACCTCGCTGATATTGTCCTCCTTAATAAAAAAAAAGCCTTTTGAAACTCCGGAGTTCAAGAAAAGGGGAAGTGCCATTGCACATAACATAAGGTGGTTTTAAGCTAGTATAGTAAGGCTCAAGCACACCATCTCTGTGGTTAATTCAAAAGGTTCAACCCCCTAATTTGTGCCCTTCAGCAAAAATGTAATCAAACCAACAACAAATGGTGAGCCCTGTTCTCCGTGCTGTGAATGTACTGTCTGGGAAATCACATTTAAAGACTGGCACAAGAGGCTTCCTGATTCAACGATTCATTCAATTTAGGTGTTGTGGTGCTATACCTGATTGACAACATGTCAATTTATTGTGGTTTTTGAAAAAGCAAATCATGATTTCCAAGAGGCTGAAGTCGATCAGTGTGCACTGTGCATTTATGTTATTGGTGTTGTGGGGCACTGGCACAGAAACCTATTGGTCAAATTTGTTGCATATACTGTATTTAGCATAATGAAACAATATGGCACAAGGGGGTATATATACCAAGGACACGACATCACAGCACTTTTTACATGCTCTAATTGCACTGGTTACCAGTTCATTATCGCAACAAAGCATCTCAGGGGTTTCTGGTATATTGCCAATCTAACTGCGGCTAAGCAGTGTATCCAGGCTCTGATGTGTCATGCCTAAAAACGTCTCTTAGCTGTTGTATATTGGCCATATATCTGTCCCCCTCATGCCTTATTGCTTAAATATCATGCAAATTTAATTTCCCGCAAGCTGGTGGTTGTCTTTGTTCTGATCACAGACGAATGAGACAGGCAAGACAGGTGGTTGGCGAACCCAAAAACTTCTAGCATGTAACCCTGATTGGCATTGACTATTCCACAAAACCACTCTGAAATTGTTAAGTTTCCCTGTTTTAGTGCTGAGTGGCTGAGAGAGATACTTTGGTGGACCACATCAGCGGCAGCTCAGTCAGGTTTGAGGATCTGTCAGGAGCTGCCCGCACCACAACTTGTGCCTGACTTTAAATAATTTTGTGACGTGAAAATAAAACAAGAAACTCTGAACTGTTTTATTGAAAGTAATGTGAAAAAACGATAAGCACTGCAGTAATGGTAAATCACTGCCATTAGAGGCCAATGCTTTATCACTGTGACTTCGCTGATTTCGTAGCATGGCAAGTAGCCAGTGTTTTTTCAACAGTTGCCAACTTCTTTAGAGTGCCCTCATCACTGGATATGGCCTGCCAACGTGTAATACTGTCCAGTTTACATTTCACTGGTATCTGTCTGTCTGTCTGTATTTCTAAGGCAACTGTCTGTCTGTTGGCAAATTGAAGGATTGAAAGCACTTTGCGCCATTCTAGAACACTCAATACTTGTACTGATCCTGTTAACTGTAGGTGCGCTAACGTTCATCTTTGCTCTTGGGAAATACCTTTGGGCAGGGGGCTTCGCCCTGCCAGCGGCTGGTGTAGGTTGGGATGAGCGCACCTACTGATAAGAAAATACACTTGGACTGGACCTTGATTGTTTTGCCCTCTTTTTGTTGTCATGTTCTGGTTCATGTGGTATGACGTAAATACCATTATTATGTCCCTTCTGATCACACACAAAAAAATTACACATTTAATTGTCAATGAGTGATCAAGCCTTTCAGAAATTCAGCCTTCGAGGTGATATAATCATGGCTCTGCCCTCATTCTCAGATTTTCTGCTAATTATCGCATTGAATGAAAAGTCTCACGGTCATGGCCTGGTTACGGCATGGTCATGGAATGGTACCATTATGGTCACGGAATGGTCACAGCCTGGTTACGACATGCTCAAGGCATGGTCACGGCCAGGTTACAGCATGGTCAGGGCATGGTCACAGCCTGCTTACAGCATAGTCATGGAATGGCCCCATTATGGTCACGGAATGATATCAGCCTGCTCATGGCATGGTCATGGCATGGTCATGGCCTGGTTACGGCATGGTCACGGAATTGTCCTATTATGGTCACGGAATGGTCACAGCCTGCTCATGGCATGGTCATGGCCTGGTTACGGCATGGTCACGGAATGGTCCCATTATGGTCACGGAATGGTCACAGCCTGCTCATGGCATGGTTATGGCATGGTCACGACCTCTGTTACGGCATGGTCATGGCATGGTCACGGCCTGGTTACGGCATGGTCATGGCATGGTCCCGACCTGGTTACGGCATGGTCATGGCCTGGTTACGGCATGGTCATGGCATGGTCCCGAACTGATTACGGCATGGTCATGGCATGGTCACGGCCTGGTTACGGCATGGTCATGGCATGG
>JACXGI010010153.1:0-28360 GCA_016801175.1 Esox masquinongy
TATAGTTCAGTGTAGTACCAGCCAGTAGAGTTAAGTACAGTATAGCTCAGTATAGTTAATTTTAGTTCAGTATAGTTCAATAAAGTATAACAGTATAGTTCAGTATACTGAACTATTACAGTATAGCTCAGTATAGTTCAGGATAGTTCAGTACAGTTCATTATAGTGCACTATAGTTCAGCATAGTTTTAGTATTTTAGGTTTTTTAGATTTTTTTGTTTAGTGTAGTTCATTAGAGTTAATTTTAGGTGTATTTCATTATAGATCAGTATACTTCATTATATGTGAGTATAGTTCATTGTATGTGAGTATAGTTCAGTATAGTTTATAGTTCAGCATAGTATCAACCAGTCCAGTTCAGAACACTACCAACCATAAAGTCCGATACAGTACAATGCATTTTAACACGGTAGTAGAAGCAGTAGAGGAGGTCTTTGAGGACCTATTCTCTTTGCCAGCTGCCAAACCCATACCTGATCAGACTACCATGAACTTAAAAGCCATTGAGGTGAAGTACATGAGAGGGACATTGGTAATAAAATCATAATTTAAGGTGGAAGAGAGCCTGCAGTCTTGCATTTTGCTTCCCCTTGTCTGCTGTGTAGTCCTGTACAGGGTAGGTGTTTTGCTGTCTGCGGGATCAAGCATTCTGTACCCATAACGAGGACCATTAAACAGACCATATTTCCTTTCATGCTCAAGAGACTATATTGTGCTTTTTTTCTACCCCTCTTCCTCCAACCCAATATCACAAAACGATCTGTTGGCAGCAACGTTGCTCTGTTATGATGGTAAAGTAAAATAAATACGAATAAAGAACCACAATTTCTTCCTCCTCCTTTCTGCGATAACATCTAAACCATTTTGTTTGGTTTGGTAAAAAGCTGCGCTACACCAACATTTATTCATAGAGTGCTCCTAGGGAATACATGTTTGACTCTGATCAATGCTAAAAACCTGACCACATGCTGTACATAAACATTAGACATTACTTGAAAAAGCTATGAAGAACATATTTCCACTAAATGCTGGAGGTAAAATTATCTTTTATGTATGTATTTTTTCTCTTCGTTGTTTGTTTTTATTGTAACATTTTAGATTTTATTACAGAAATAACCGCTGACCTGAATGCTGGAGTGTCTTGACCTTCAGGCATTTATCCCATGTCAAACAGAGAGATTATGACACATCTGGATGAACGGCGGACGTAAACAGAGGCTGTTGAGCTTCCCCTTCCTGTATGATGTGATTGAATCCCTACACTGTGTAAGATTGACTGGCGGATGAAGGATGCCATTTTGCAAAACAGTCTAATTGCTCAACCGAACCATTCAAGGCCACTGAAGAATAACACATTCTCATGTATAAGAATAACACATTCTCATGTATCAACAGAATATATGATATCTGATGAATATTCAGTGTCATGACACAGATACAGGAGATACCAAGCGTAAGCGTATCCATAATTATAGAATCTATTACTTCTGTAGTGCGGAGCCCTGGATGAGGACGGACCCTGGTGGGGGGGTAAAAGTGAGGTTGTGTTATTATAGGAATAGTTGTTGATTCCAGGGATTTCATATGTTATATCAACACGTATGACTGGAGAAAATGTGAGAACATGGGAAGGTTTGAACACCAGACGGGTTCCCCGTTCTGGATAAGTTGCAGGGGTTTGACGGCACATTCAGAGAGCCCTAACAACAGCCACACACAGTAGTGCAGACGTGAGATGAGAAGTGTCGACACGCTTAAATCCCAGAGTCTCTACGAACAGCACAGGCTCAGATTCACCATACAGTAGAGGGTTTCCCAGTCCCTCTGACAAACAAACAAAAGCCGCCAAAATTTCACACCCGCTTACCTCAACAACATCCTGCCAGGCTACCTCTCCATCTGCTGCTTCGGCCCCTCCTCCACTAGCCTCCTGGTCACTCCCCCATTCCACCTCTCCACCATGCATGCCAGGGTCTTTAGCTCCTCAGCACCTCGGCTCTGGAATGCACTCCCCCCCCGCACATAAGACATGCAAACACAGTTAATATCCTGCAATAAACCCCTAAAAACAGGCCTTTTCAAGGAAGTTATAAACTTTTAGTCCATCCTCCTACTCTTCTGTATTATATAACGTACTCATTTTCACACGCAATAACCCGAATAGCGTTCCGTAGCAGTTTGCTTACACAGCCAACAGGTGTGTGGATGAAGATATCAACAGAGACCTTCACTATATGTTTGCCTGTTTTTTTTTAGGGTTTATGTTCTTTAAATGGTTAAAAAAAGCACTATAAAAGGATTTTCCTAAATAAGGGAATTACTAAGGGAAAACGCCTAATAATTCAATATTACTATATCTCTGCTCAAAATTGGCGGTTTTGTTGTTGAACAGTACAGACGTGACATTGTTTCTACTTTCACCCTTATCTGCTCCCAAGAGACTGGGTGAAGGTTGTGCCTAACCTAAATAGAGGGTGGCACAGAGCAATCAGTGGACCCAGCTGTGACTAATTGTGGAGCATACTGAAGCATACTGAATACTGGAGAGGCTACTGTTGTGTCGCCTTCCTCTGGCCGGCCACTGATCTGACTACCCACTCTAAACAGAGTAAAATTTCAGTCTTAGTAGGTGAAGTATTGTATTGTCATGTACTGTATTCTTTTCCCGAGATGGTTAGTTTTGATAGCCAAGATACAACCTTATGCTAAATTCCCATATGGAAAAGCAATATATGGCAATATATCTATGTAACTTATATGTCTTATATGAGCATGTATGTTGTCAACATATATTTGGTTTGATCAACACATATGTACATGTATGTCAAAATCTACAAGAATTGGCCATTTTTAAATATGTCAGATTGAAATATGTAATTAAAATATATGTCCACATATGGCCATATATTAGATTTCCGTATGGGTTATGATATTTCTTGTAATATATTATGGTGGTTCGGGGGTAAAACCTCTCTGTAAGAGTCCGGCATTTTGTTTGTGGACTCTGTTCCTTTTATGGTAACAGTTTGTCTGGGTTAGGATGCAAGCAGCAACTTCCCCTGTTTATTTTTTGGCTGGATCAAATCCTTCCTTGACAGTATGTTTTGTCCCCCCAACTTCCAGTAGAAAAGATTACGTCTGCGTAGGGGAAGGGAGATATAAGGAACTATACTTCCCATGTCCTTTCTTTCGCGTCACTGACTTAATGGATGAACCAGAATGTCATGGGCGTGCACCTGAAGTACAGGATACCCTTCAAAATTCGGGTTCTGGGCTGTTCAGTTTACAATGTGACCACCAAAAAAATCTCAGATGATAATTACTTGGAATTCTGCATGCGTTCGATCCTAAATTGGGCCTATTTTGACAGCCAATACACATGCAAAATAATGTCTTTAAGTTATTGTCCTTTATAAAGTAGGGACACTGATCCAGAAAGGTTATATGTGATATTTACTCCATAGTGTGTCTCTCAGTCATAACCCCAAGACATAGCATTAAATCAACCCCAAAGGGGTGCTCCCACTGAGTAGGAGTGATCTAGATCAACGGCCAAGACACATATAGCATGTTCTGTCTATACTCTTGCAAAACCAAGGGTTATCAGGAATATGGAGCCTCTTGCTTCTGCACTATCCATACATTCAACAGAAACAAGTGACAATGTGCGGACTAAAAAAAAGACAGCCTTTGACCTTGTACCATTTCTTTCCACATCAAAACATCTGACAGGTCTGACAACCTACACCCTAATGCTCTAGGGCCAAACTGGAAACAGTCTTGTCAGAGGCCCCGAGTAAAGTAAACAATCTTGATTTTTTTGCCCCAGACTGAAGAACAACAGATGTCAGCAAGATAGATCCCAGAGTTAAATAAGCAAACTTCTGATGCATTTCCTAAGGTGTGGGGACCGGGCAAGGATTAATTGGCCACAATTGATTTGTCCGTTTGCCAGGTCAATTCTACTCTAAAGAGAATGTGACCACCTGAACCACCCACTTCCTTCTGCTTAGTTCTACCAGATCGCTTGCACTGATTGCAATGTAGGTTGTAGAGGGGGACACTCCTTTTTAGACAGGAAGTTAGCAAGAGTTGCAAATAAGCTTGACAGCACTTACTCTCTCTCTCAAGGGAACATGAAATTGCTTGTTTGCAGTCAACTGTTATTCATTCTTACTGGCAACCATGTGCAATCATAGGCATTAATTCGTCAGTAGCACACTCACCATTGACAGGACTGACAGTTCCTTCGGAAAGTATTCTGTCACCCATCAATTTCTCCACATTTTGTTGTTATAGACATGATTTATAATTGATAAAAAATACACTACCATTCAAAAGTTTGGGGTCACTTAGAAATTTCTGTTTTCCATGAAATATAGCAAAATGAAAAGGAAATATAAACATTGACAGGGTTAGAAATAATGATTTTTAATTGATGTAATAATTGAATCCTCCATTTGCAGCAATTATAGGCTTGCAGACCTTTGGCATTCTAGTTTTCAATTTGCTGAGGGTATCTGAAGAGATTTCACCCCATGCTTCCTGAAACACCTCCCACAAGTTGGGTTGTTACATACCATAATGATCAAGCTGCTCCCTCAGCAGCTCAATAGGGTTGAGATCCGGTGACTGTGTTGGCCACTCCATTATAGACAGAATACGTGCAGACTGCTTCTTCCCTAAATAGTTCTTGCATAGTTTGGAGCAGTGCTTTGGGTCATTGTTCTGTTGTAGGAGGAAATTGTCTCCGATCAACTGCCCTCGACAGGGTATGGCATGGCGTTGCAAACTGGAGTGATAGCCTTTCTGATTAAAGATCCCTTTCACCCTGTACAAATCAAGCACTCCTCCAGCATTTTTCTTTTTCATTTGGTCAGCAACTCACAAATGTTCTTTGTGATCCGAACACCTCAAACTTCCTCTGTCAGGTGTCTGTGTTCTTTTGCCCATCTTAATATTTTGTTTTTATTGGCCAGTCTTAGATATGGCTCTTTCTTTGCAACTCTGCCTAGAAGGCCCTCATCTCGGAGTCATCTCTTCACTGCCAACACTGAGACTGGTATTTTGAGACTGGTACTATTTAATGAAGCTGAGGACCTTTTAAGGACCTGTGTCAGGCACCTGTTTCTCAAACTAGACACTCTAATGTATTGTCCTCTTGCTCAGTTGTGCGCCGGGCCCTCCCACTCCTCTTTCTATTCTGGATTAAGCCAGTTTGCAGTTTGTATGAAATCTTCAGATTTGTCATAATATCTCGCATGAAATAGCCTTAATTTCTCAGAACAACAATAGACTGATGTGTTTCAGAAAAATATTATTTGTTTCTGGCCATTTTGAGCCTGTAATCGAACATACAATTGCTGATGCTCCAGATATTCAACTGATCTAAAGGCCCGTTTTATTGCTTCTTTAATCAGCAGTTAATCAACAGTTTTCAGCTGTGCTAACATAATTGTAAAATGGTTTTCTAATGATCAATTTGTCTTAAAAAAATGATAAACTTGGATTAGCAAACATAACGTGTCATTGGAACACAGGACTGATGATTGCTGATAATGGGCCTCTATACATCTATGTAGATATTCCATAAAAAATCATTCCAGCTACAGTAGTCATTTTCAACATTAACAATGTCTACACTGTATTTCTGATCAATTGTATGTTATTTTAATGGACAAAAAAATTGCTTATCTTTTGAAAACAAGGACATTTCTAAGTGACCCCAAACTTTTAAACTGTAGTGTGTGTTTTGCCATCAATCCACACACAATATCCTATAATTATGAAGGTTAGAGGTTTGTGATAATTTATTTAAAAGTCAAATACCTTATGTACATAAGTAGTCAGACCCTTTGCTATGACACTCTAAATTGTGCTTTGATGCATCGTCTGTCCTTTGAAAATCCATGAGACATCTCTAGAACTTGACTGGAGTCCATCTGCAGCAAATTGAGTTGATTGGACATGACAGGACTAAAAACAATGCCACACAGTCCAAGTAGAGACCTCAGAGATCCATACAATTGTGACAAGTCATGTATCTGGGGAAAGTTCTAAAAAATTGCCTAAAGATTGAAAGTTCCCAGGAGCACAGTGGGCTCCATCATTCGGAAATGGAGTAAAAGGTATATAACATGTTGCCTGAAGATTCTCTGCTCTGATGAGACCAAAATCTAACTGTTAGTCCTGAATGCCTAGCCATATGTATGCCGAAACAAGGTACCACTCATCACCAGGCAAACACCATCATTACGGTTAAGCATGGTGGTGGTAGCATCAAGCACTGGGGATGCTTCTCAGTGGTAGGGACCGGGAGACTGGTCATGATAGAGGGAAGGATGAACGGAGCAAAATATAGAGAGGTCCTCGAAGAAATCTGATCCAAAGCATACAGGACCTCAGACTGGGGGCGAAGATTCATCTTTCAGCACAATGACCCGAAGTACATAGCAACAACAACAAAGGAGAGGCTTCTATACATGTCTGTGAAAGTCCTTGAGTGGCCCAGCTAAAGCCCGGACTTATAGACCATTGAACATCTGTGGGGGAGACCTGAAGATATTCACTTCACCAATGCTCCCCATCTAATCAGATAGACCTTAAGTGAATCTGTTAGAAAGTAGTGAATCTGTTAGAAAGTAGAAAGTAGAAACTTCCTAACAAATTCATAACAAGATAAAATTTTAATTACCTTTCCTCTTATGATATTTGGGCACCTTTCTCTTTGATCACAGACACTATTTAGTTATCTGTCAAGTCATTTACTCAAGATCTCTGTTAATTTTCATGCTTGGGGACAATCCGATCCTCTATTGACTTTAGTAGCGTGCCAGTGTACATGGAGAGAAGAGTACAGTACTATCAATACTCACAGACTGCGAGAGTGTGAAAACAAAGAGAGGTTAATCAGCGAGACAGAAGCTTCTATGGGAAAACAAAAATTCCAAACAGAAGAAACCACTGGCGAGCAGACTGGTAACAACTCAGGCTAAGACCCTGCATACCAGCCCACAAGGGTCAGAAGGAGCCATATACAGTCTATGCAGGAGGGAACAGAGATGAAAAAACGACCAAGAAAGAATGGGGGGGGTGAAAGGGATTGCTTAGGCACTAAAAAGAGTTAGATACTGTCCCCAAGGAGGAAATTCTTGGTCTGTGAATGTCCCCCTTCCCAGGACCATGGGGATGGCTGGAGCTTTACATTGGAATAGTGTACACTTGGAATAGAGTACAAGTAAATAATGTTTTAAAACTGAGATGACTATCAAGTTGCTTTTAAAATGTTACTGGTTCTGTTAAATAATCTTTGAAGATTTAGGAATGAGTTCAGAAATTAAGATTTTTCTAAAAGACCCCTTTGACATTACCCAAATAAGGGTGAATTATAAAACTGGACTTTGGATAAAGAACAACTTAAATTAGCTCTCACTCTCTCATAGCGTTAAATAGGACTGGACATGCACTGAAACACTATCTGTGGGATACAAAATGATTAATAGCCTCTAATTTCATGTAATCACCATGGAGACAAGAATTTTCAAAAAAGAAAGTGTCTCTTTGTCACAATCCATGTTATTGTGAAGGAATTTAGCAAAAAGAGGACTATGAATATCTCTCCCACTCTCCCACTCTACGACGATGAATATCTCTGCCCCAAGCACCCTCACCCCTCCACACTGTAAAGGCTCCCATCCAAAGTACGCATTGGACAATGGCTCTTTGTCATTTGAGCAGATAACCACAAAACAACTTACTCTTGGATCTAGCCTGGAAATAATGACTTATTTCCCTCTTTCCTTCCTATAGTCTTGCCTTACAACATGAGCTTGAGTCTTTCCACCATGGAGAGTAAGAGAGATATTAACCGTCGACACTGAAGCTGGTTTATTCCAAGCATGGATGCAAAGTTTAAGAAACTAACACAGGGACTACAATCAAGACAACACTTTCAAAATGTCCACTAAAACCATAAGCAAATTAAATAAGATGTACAGATCTCTAGTTGGGTATAACCTGAAATTAAAAGCAGAGATGATAGTTTTAAATCAAAGCATGGAGTTTGTTTGCAAATTCTTAGAATGTCCCACACTTTCTGACCCTCTCAAAGTTAAAAAGCTTCCTCTCTTGGGTCGTCTAGGGTCTTTGCAGTCCCTGGGAACGAGACTGGGGAGAGTCAAACTGCCACTGTTTTGTGTAGCCTCTCTCCCTACTCTGTTCAAGACTATTTAATTCCCAAACCTACTGCCCCCACAAATTCTCTGCCCTCAACGTATCAGATTACCGGCACAAAGCAGGCCGATGATAACTAACTGATAGCATCACTTGCATGGCGCCTACTCAGATGGCCGGACGATCACAGGTAGACCAGACCATCACTGATACAGGGCAAGCCGAGGTCCTCCTCCAGGTCAGAAGATGCCTTTGGTATTTGTCTGAAGCTCTTCTCCAAAAGAACCGCAGGCCGGTAGACAGTCATCTCACCACATCAGTGAAGGCCAGCAACACACACACATCCTCAATTCTACACTGTATTAGTTTTGCATAATTATATTAGTCCCAATGATCATAACTAATACATGTATATTTATATCTGATTATCTCAAATTTTTCAGTACTTCGTAGAAGTGCCTTTGGCAGCATCTTGGGGTATGCATCTGCCAGCTTTGCTCACTTGGATTTGCTCAGTGTCGCTCATTCTTCCTTCTAGATTCTCTCAAGCTTTGTTATAGCAAGTTTTGTCAGCAATATTTGGTGAACTTTTCAAATGTTAAATGTGGAGAAAATTGCTATGTAAAGTGAATTAGACAGCATTTTGTACATTTTTTCATACAGGGAAATCAAGGAAGACCAAGATCTCTTTTAGTGCACGGTAAAATAATATAATATATAGAGAGAGACAAAAGAAAGAACAAAAAACATCAAAACACATGTATAGGAAACCCACACATTAAGAAAATCACAGTTCACAGTGAAACTGTCTTTTATCAGACATTTGATCTGCCTTATAAACACCAATGTTTTGGACTTAAGTTTACTCTGCAAGGCATTCCATGGTAGTCAAAAGCTGTTTTGCCTAACTCAGAGTAACCCCTTGGTATCTCTAGTACTAGCAAGTCATGTGAGCAAGTATGATAACTGCTGTTTTTCTTCCAATTAATTTTTCTGGTGAGATAGTTAGGACGTCTCTGCATAACACAATCCACAACACATGAACCAATAGAAGTGGCAATAAAAGTGTATATGAGACAATGTATATGAAGGTTTGGTAATAACACACAGAGCTGCATGACATAATGAAACCAGGGGTTTCAATAAAGAAGCGGAAGCGGGCATCTATAGCATGTCACCATAATCTAATACTGAGAAAAAAGTAGTCTGCACTTTTCTATGCTGAGATGACAGGCAATTTGTTTCTATGAAATAAACCAGGTTTTGCCTTTCATTTCTTAATTATTTCCCAAATGTGTGTTTTAAAAGACCGCTTGTCATCTAACTAGATTTCAAAGCATTTGTAGAAAGGAAGTCATTCTACAACAGAACCGTCCAGTAATATTGAGATCCTCCAAACCTCGGTTTTTTGACCTGGTGAATAGCATTTACTTTGTTTTATTAGCATTTAGCACCTACCTTAGATTAAGTGAATTTTGTAGGAACTGAAAAACAGAGTGTTGATGAGCAAATGTTTGTGCAAGAGAGTTAACAAACATGTACAGTACTGCGTCATCAGAATAAAAAAGCCATTTACATATATTAATTAAACCAACAGATATTATTTACCAACTGAACATTAAAAGACCTAAAGATGAACCCTGGGGAATTCCTTCGTCAACTGTAAGAACCATGCTACTGACGGCAAAGTTGTCGTACAAAAAATATTGATTTTAGCACTTTAGCAATGTTGTTGCCTCCCCAAACCCCTATAGTCCTTTATGAAGCTCCAAGCATCCTATAATCAAGTCACGCCAAACTGCTTCATGAACCATTGACCCTACTGCTAACAATGGACAGCCATCTCTTTTCCTTCCATGGACATTTGGAACTCCCTTCCTGACAGCCCAAGGCTGTTCAGAATGTATTGGCTTTTAGCAGGCCTTAAGATATTTTTTCAACTGGCTTAACCCTACTTTAATCACAATATACATATTATTAGGATTTATTTGTATTATTTATTATGATGCGCTTTGAGTCTTTAGTCTTTAGTCTTAGTCTTTTATAAATAAAAGGGCATCAAAGGTGTAATAAATTGTTATTTCTATTATTATATTATTATTATTTTATCTTTACTGTACTTAACATAAGTACAAGCTTATATGACCAGAAGACCTCTGTAAGTACTTTTTTTTGTCTATACAATTGTATTTTTTAGGCTCTGGCTGTTACCAACAATTATGAAGCAGGCTGTCATAAGCCATATCTCTTCTGGCCATGACCATCCCGCAGATCATCACAGTACAGCACTTTCATTGTGGCCAGAGGTTCAAATCCAGATTGCAGCATACGATAAATTGGTTCAGTGTGGCGTAAATTGGTTCAGTCATGTATGTGTTACCCCAGTGGGGCTGCTGGTCCAGTAGACTTAGTTCAGGTGAGTTTTGTGTGGGTTTGTGGCATCTGATGGCTTTTCCCATGCAACCGTCATACACCCACAGACATTTCAGGGGGCAGGGGCTCAAGCCAAAAAAGGGTCTGTAATTCCAGGGTGTGACCTCTGTCCCAGCCTGGAATTAGCACTACTGGTATTGTGAATTGGTGAATTGATACTGTGCCTCCCAAGCAGCAAAAAGCTGTATTGCAATCGGAAAACAAACTAAAAAAAACCTTCAAAATAAATTCAGTTGTCTGTCATACTAGCATCACTTTTTTGGACTGCATACTGGCTAAAGAGCCGGCAGAATTTGATGACTTCAAACGGGCACTATGCAAACTATTCTGTGTAGCCACCACACACACAGCCTCTGTTATTTCAGGTAGCTAGTAAATGCTAAGTAGTTGTTCTGGGTGTTAGCGGTTGTTACGCTGAGAAAACGTGGATTGTTACCATTGTGAACAAAACTGATCGGTAAACATAGGAAGTATCAGTTCAGTTGAAAATTAGATTTATATAGCAACAATGAAAAAAATATTTTGAGGAATACACCATTGACAGGTTCTTTGAAATAAACAACGTGACTAGTCTTAGTTGGGAGTGGTTTGTAGTAGGTTTCCATAAAAATTAAACTTACAGTGTTGCACGGCGGTTGCAGTAACACTACTGGACCAGGTCGAAAAGCAGACGGATATTTGTTGAATATGCAAACGTCAGATAAAAAAAGAACACGCATGTCAATTTACACCAAAACTTCTGCAAGGCAAGATAGTTTAGAGATAGGTCTGTAATGACTGGAATGACTCCAACGATTTTTGTGAGACTAAAAATATGTGTAGGAGTGACAGATGGTGCAGCCCCGATCAGCAGAGATGGGTCCAGTCGGCCAGCCCCTGTGGATTTCTAGTAGCCAGCAAAGCATCAATGACCTCCTTCCCTGTGAAAAAGACTCAGGGAAAAACCGTGACCACTTACACCTGAGATATTTTGATCATGTGAAAATTGGTTTTGTCGTGGCAACAATTAGCCTGACTCGGAAATACAAGAAAAGCTCTGAGGTCAGACTGCCCAAGCTCTTTATTCGTTCTGGTTATAGCAGAAGGAGAGGGGTGACTGTACACAGGTAGTGTCTATCTGTTTCATGGCATACACTTGGTTTTTACGCAGTTTCAAAAGGAGACAAAATGGAATAGGGTGAGGTCGGTCAGGAGAAGGAAAAGCAAGATAATAAGAACATTCATTTGCCGCCTAAAGTTGAATATTCTTCTGTAAAGTGATTAACCACAGCCACAATGAAACATGCCAATTCAAAAGCAAGTTTTAGCTAGGCTTCCTGTCGTTTTGTGGGCCTCAGTTTCGTTTCCTCAGTACACTTTCATGTCACACCTATTCTAGCTTGACAGACTATTTCCCTCCAACTCTAAAACACATAATAATAATGTATATTAATAGAAGACAGTAGAGAAGTGGCATTCAAATCTGTCCCTCGAAGCAAGTTCGGAGACAATTTTCCATTGCAACCCTCAAATCACGGACGTAGCCTTATGTTCTACCTCAACATTAATCGCACCCACATGAGTGCCGGTTTTGCAGACATGGATTAAGCCTAGTCAGGGACTTAAAAATCAAGTTCAATAGAAAACTTGTTTTTTAAGTCCTAGGTTAGGCTTAATCTGTGTCTGCAAAACCCGCCCATAGTGTCCCAGGTCAAAATAAGACCCTGATTAGGGGGTTGCAATGAAACAATTGAGTGGAACTGGCTCCAAGGGCCAGATTTGAATACCACTGCATTAGTGATAATACAGACATGAATGCGTCAGGAGGTGACAAAGTGGCCAATTGGGTTTCACCTGTGTTTGCTGATTTCAGAGAGGAGGCATCATCTGGTTGGTAGGGGAGGGAAGAAAACAGGAATAAAGAGGTAGTGATGAGGAACACAGGATTTTGTCCTGTTTGCTGTGGTGGCTGGTGAATTTGACGACTCTCCCAGGCCATCAAGGGCGTCTCTCTGTCGGTTGCTTTTTTGGGATTAGGATCACTTCCACAAGTGGGATGTGGAGAAGAGACAGCATCCTGCTTTTATCTTGTCTGTGTTCCATCAGGCCTGCTGATTCTGGGCCAACTCTTTTCACTCTTTCCATTATACCTGTTTGCCGTGGGTTGAGGTCAGTAGGAACTTGGATTGGACATGATTTTATTAGTAGTATTAGTAGTAATAGTATGTGTAATTGTTTGAATAGTATTCAGTTAACCGAAATACATGTTTTTATAAACTGACCATATCACATGAGCACTACTACATAAGGCGCGTCGTAGTGGGCGTCGTTCTCATCAAACAACAGCTCAATGGCTCAACAAGAGCGAGCGCGCATATGGAGGAAGCTGTGTAGGAGATAATATTTATCAACATAACTCTGAGTTTATTGGATGGAAGAGTCTAGAGAACCTAGTTAGCTACAGTACGCTAGCCATCTATATGCTATTTGCTTATCTCACCGTTGTCTACACTCTCAACAGCCTAACTTTACGTAGCGTTTTAAGGCCAAATAATTTTTCCGTAGGTAACATTCTTTCCGTAAATGCATTCCATCTTCCCTTGAATAAGTTAACTTCTATCCACTTGCTAACAGTAGGCGATACGATATGGGTGGTTGATGTGACATGGCTTTTTGTGGTTGCGAATGTCAAACACAAATACAATTTAAATTTGTCAAATAACTGCTTCATGTGAACATACTGAACATTCATGCAATTCATCACTTTTTCAAAAATGTTCAACCCAACATGAAAAAGCTCAAGGTGTGACTGTCCCAAACATGTTAAACTTGAGTAAAACTAAGTAAAATAAAATCTAAGGAAATAAATAAATTTTATGCCTGGACTATTTTCAAACAATTTGCCCAGGCATGCTAACAATTTATTCTTGTGTTTTTAACTAATAGCTAAACCAACTTGTGTTGCTGGCATAACATTTTTCTAGAAACAATAACATTTCTCAGTTTCAACGTTGGATATGTTGTCTTTGTACTATTTCCTATTGAATATAGGGTTTAAATGGTTTGCACATCATTGCATTCTGTTTTTCTTTACATTTTACACAGCGGCCCAACTTTTTTGGAAACGGGGTTGTACTTGTGATGCTATTCTTTATTAGTGTGTTTCTCACTAGAAATAAGGTTCTTCACTAGTGCTTTACAATGTTTAGTGGCACAATGTTTCACACTTTTGTGTGATTGTTCTTAAACTGTTTTGTTTGAATGTTAAATGCATAGAATACATGTTTTTTCACTGACAAATTGTAGTGTGGTGTGGTTCATCCTATGGTGTGACACTATAACATTTAATGTGACATTCAGAATTGTGACCAAAAAAAGGCTTTATTAGTGATAAATCATAAAAAATCTCATAAAACACAAGAAATTGAAGAGACACAAGCATTTTGTTAGATCTATAACAGTGTTTGTTGGAATTAATCTAAAATATATTGAAAGATTGAGAACAGATGTCTGACTTTGCGCAATAATTAAGAAAAATATACAAAATGTAATGAATTCTCACAAGGATCTCAAGATAGTAATGATAAAGAATTATGATAAAGTGAGTTTCTTAAGAAAAGTATACCCCATTTTCATTTTACATACAATAACTTTCATGTCACACCATATGACAATTTTAGACACTAATAGAAGAAATTGGTGAATAAATTTCAGATTCCAAAACAAAATCTTAAAAACCACATCTATTTTTGGAAATCTAATAATCAGTATAACACAACAAATCTTTGAGGGGGAAAAATAAAAAACTCTCAATAACCTGGTTGCATAAGTGTGCACACCCTTAAACTAATACTTTGTTGAAGCACCTTTTGATTTTATTACAGCACTCAGTCTTTTTGGGTAGGAGTCTATTAGCACGGCACATCTTGATGTGGCAATATTTGCCCACTCTTCTTTGCAAAAGCGCTCCAAATCTGTCAGATTGCGGGGACATCTGTGCACAGCCCTCTTCAGATCACCTCACAGATGTTCAATTGGATTCAGGTCTGGGCTCTGGCTGGGCCATTCCAAAACGTTAATCTTCTTCTGGTGAAGCCATGCTTTTGTGGATTTGGATGTGTGCTTTGGGTCGTTGTTGTGCTGAAAGGTGAACTTTCTCTTCATCTTCAGCTCTCTAACGGATGCCTGAAGGTTTTGTGCCAAAATTGCCTGGTATTTGGAACTGTTCATAATTCCCTCCCTCCTTACTAAGGCCCCGGTTCCAGCTGAAGAAAAACAGCCCCAAAGCATAATGCTGCCACCACCGTGCTACACTGTGGGTATGGTGTTCTTTGGGTGATGTGCAGTGTTGTTTTTGCGCCAAACATATCTTTTGGAATTATGGCCAAAAAGTTCAACCTTGGTTTCATCAGACCATAACACATTTTCCCACGTGCTTTTGGGGGACTTGATGTTTGTTTTTGCAAACTTCAGCCGGGCTTGGATGTTTTTCTTTGTAAGAAAAGGCTTCCGTCTTGCCACCCTACCCCATAGACCATTCATATGAAGAATACAGGAGGTTGTTGTCACATGTAGCGCACAGCCAGTACTTGCCAGAAATTCCTGCAGTTCTTTAATGTTGCTGTAGGCCTCTTGGAAGCCTCCCTGTTTTCTTCTCGTCTTTTCATCAATTTTGGAGGGACGTCCAGTTCTTGGTAATGTCTCTGTTGTGCCATATTTTCTCCACTTGATGATGACTGTCTTCATTGTGTTCCATGGTATATCTAATGCTTTGGAAATTCTTTTGTACCCTTCTCTTGACTGATATCTTTCAACAATGAGATCCCTCTGATGCTTTGGAAGCTCTCTGCGGACCATGGCTTTTGCTCTGAGATGCAACTGAGAAAATGTCAGGAAAATCCTACTAGAACAGCTGAACTTTATTTGTGATTAATCAGAGTCACTTTAAATGATGCCAGGTGTGTAATGACTTCTATTTAACATGAGTTTGAATGTGATTGGTTAATTCAGAACACAGCCACATCCCCAGTTATAAGAGGGTGTGCACACTTGTGCAACCAGGTCATTGTAAGGTTTTTATTTTTCATTTTTCCCCTTCGAAGATTTCAGTTTGTTTTTCAATTGAATTGTTCACATTATATTAAAAGTGGAAAAAGTTCTGACATGATTATCTTTGCCTCATTCTTTTACATCACAAAAACCTGGCATTTTAACAGGGGTGTGCAGACTTTTTATATCCACTGTATATGTCAACCACCCATATATTGCCTTATTTTTACTGGGTGGGTCACCACACCGCCACCACTCTGATTTACGAACGTAAACAACAAACACCTGCAAAGGAGCGCATGTCATAAAGACGGCTTAGAAACATATTTTTTTATATTATGGTGTATCATCCTCTGTAAAAAAACAAAACAAAATTGTAATTTTAATATTGGTCAGAAAAATCATTTGAAAAATCTAAGTTCAGGTGTATTCATTTCAACCAAAAAAATACATAAATGTAAAAAACATTTGGGGGACAAAAATGAATACACACACAAGTACTCAAATACTAACTTAATTTCGGTTATTCGAATATTCGCCCATCCCTACTCTTCAGTGTTTGTCATTAAAAGATCAACAGTTTCTTCTTTATTTTTAGTATGTTTGTATCTAGTATAGTGCATATCTAGTATAGTGCATATCTAGAATAGTGCAAATCTAGTATAATGCATATCTAGTATGGTGTATAGCCTAGCAAGACTACTTACTAGGAGGGGGAGGGTGGCAGCAGTGGAGGGCAAGCCAGGGGCTAATACTATATATAGATATAATATCAATATTGGCTATACTATTTATTTGCCCGTACTTGTCGTAGCAAATCATACATGACTGGACCCTTTGTTGTCCTGAGTTTCTGTAAAGACATAAGCACTGGGAAATGCTCTGCGGGCTATAGTGAAGGGAGCTATTCCCCACTTTGGCCCTGTAACACATGCATTTCCCATGTCACACAAAATAAGTACGTTTTTCCCAACAGTTCGGTGCTGCTAGCTTAAACGGTTTACGTTTTACTGTATAACTTCTACCTAAGAGATGTATCCAGTAGGTGGCAGTATAGGGTCTAAGAAGGACTTGGAGAAATCGACAGCTCGGGAGCACTGGGTGAGGGATGTGTTTTCCGAACACTCAACTCCAGTCACATCCTCTGATCTTATCACAGTTCCTTTCATACATCTGCTCTCCTTCCACACTTCTACAGGCTTAACCTCAGCTGGAGAGGATGACCAACAGGCAAGGAAGCAAACTTGGTTACACGTTATTGTTCTGAAACACAGAGATTTGTTTTATGGTCATACTATATCAGGTGAGGTAATGGGAGTGTTCACACAAAATGGAAAGGGTGTATGAGTCATCCTAATAGCATGAATTACACGATGATGGTTGTAAAATGTGTGATTATAGCCACCGACGGATGAAAATATAAAACCCTAAGCTATGATCACAACCATCTAAATTAAATAAAGCTATTTTCCGCTGAAATTTGATATTACTGTAAACTACTTGTATTTTATTCACTAAAGTCTAATCAAAGTGAGGAGTAGCGCACTGACCGCTTTGATTGCATTTTGAAGACGTTTGTGATTCAGCCTTAACATGAACCTCATTGGATGCAGCTCTGAGAAAATCTTGCGGACGTGACATTTATTGGTGGAAGACCATGTGACCCAAACCGGAACAATAATGGCGGCCGCCATGTACAGTGCACAGCTAGTGGCTTGTGTTGTGACTTTTTGTCGTAACTTTGTTTTGCGTTGTTGTGGAATTTTCCCCCAAAGGGGGATGCATATTTGAAGTCGGAACATGATGACAGTTTTCATTTTGTGTGCGCGTGTCATAAATGTATTCAACTAGCTAGTTAGACGTAGGCAAGATTTGTGTATGTTAGCTACATAACAGGAGAGTTAGATACCAACCTGCCCTCGAGTTTGAAAGTAAACATCCGGTGAGTGAAGTAACAACGTTTGAAGGGCTGTTTACAGATATTATACATTACTTCCAAGTGTAATGTGCCCGACTAATGTGTTCTACTGGCTTACTAACCAGCTAGCCAGCAAGTGGAGCAAGCTTTGTCGTTCTAATTTAATTGGCTAATTGAACCTAAGAAAAGTGGGCAACGTATCTTGAATTGCAACTGCATAGCCATGTAATCTTTGCTGTGGAAATAAACTGAATACGGACAATTCAAGGAAATGTCTAAACAAGAGTGAAATCTTTGAAGATTAACTTTATCATGGGTCTGGTAAACGCAGTCTTTTGTGCTATTGGGAAATGTTTCGACTTCATAACTTTCCTCCTCGACCTAAATTTCTTAATAGTCCATTCAGTGATACGGGTCCTGGCAGCATGTATCACCTTTTTGAATAACTTACCTGTGTTACTGACTAACTCAATAGTGGACGGATGGAACCTCACTCTGTTCTTTGTGGTCGCCATGATCGATGGCATATCACTTCTTGCTGAAGGCACAGCCAACATGTTCTGGTGCGGGCTGCATTTCCTAGCAGGTGTTCTTGACAGTTTAAAAATGGTTGGCTACTTGTCATCACATGTTCTCCTGCGTGTGAGGGATCTGTTTCACCGGGGACTGCTGTGTTGCCAAGGCTTACTGCGACAGGTGTGGGAGGGCTGTGGCATTGCAGTTAGCTTAGCGCTCTACCTGGTCAACACAGTCGTTAACCTGCTGCTCATTGGGACACAGAACCTCTACTCAGTAGTGGTCAACACGTGGGAAACTGTCTCCTTCCCCCTGCAGAAAGCTGTTGAGCTCACCCTGACACTCCTCACCTTCCTGTACAGCAGCCTGGTTGGAACCTCACTCGTCCTCTGGACTCCCTTCAGACTAGCCCTGGAGTTCCTGGGCTTGCTTGGACACATCTTCCTCAACGTGTTCCTGCTTAACATCTACGGCCTTATCCTCATGGCAGCTGTTGTCGCGGCCATCATCTACATGAACCCAGTGTTAACCCGCCGTGCCGTCGATTACATCAACTCTCTTCCCGCCCTGCAGCGCCTAAAAACTGTACTCCGTCGCTTTTACCTGCTGGAGAGAGGCCTGTGGCAGAGGCTTCAGCGACGGGTCAGTCGCCTGCACCAGACGATGACGCCGGTCTATAGGAGCATGAGAGTCAGAGCTGACCGTGCGAGGCAACCTGAGCCCAGTCTCCGAGAGCAGACGGCTCCCCCAGACGGCGGGGCGGGGGACATGGCGCTGCACGCTGGTCAGCCACACCAGCTGATGGACGACCTGTGGGACCTGGTGTTCCCCAGCTCCAGCAGCACGGACCGCCCTTTACAGAAGCAGTCCCCGGGGGAGGGGGGTTCAGGCTCCAAGGGACGCCCGGCCGACAGCTTGCTAACTTTGCTCAAGGAGCAGGAGGAGAGGAAGAAGTGTGTGATCTGCCAGGACAGCGCCAAGACCGTAGTGCTGTTGCCCTGTCGCCACCTGTGCCTCTGTCGGGGCTGCACCAGCATACTGCTGCACCAGCCCGTTTACCAGCAGAACTGCCCGCTCTGCCGCCACATGATCCTGAACACTATGGACGTATATCTCTGAGGGGATGGCCGTGGGAGGGGCTTGTTGAGTCTCAGGGTTAGGGTGACTCAGGGTTAGGATGTGTGGGGACTGCAGGCAAGGTCTTCACATTCTGCCCCTTGCAACGTGGCCGCGGCTATACGAGACCAGGGCTTGTTGCCCGCGGCTGACATCTTAAACTGTGCCTTGTGTTTTGTCCAGACAACCGTGACGGTGCTTGCCTACATTTTTATACCGATTTACTGTTCCTGAACTGTGTGTGGTGTGTGAACCTTTATTGTGCCCGTATGCTGATATTTTGTTGTAACTGTACCAACTTGTTTTGTTCTGGTGATGATTCCATCAATTCAGTCACTATGGCCAATTCATTCCATTATGTTGGCATAAGAACACTACCTTATTTGTGCTCTGCACATTCCAGAAATGTATTCTATTTTGTTTTTTTTGTGTCAAAAACACTGAACAATAGTAATGGCTTTTCAATTACCTTCTATTTTGTCTGTTTTCTAAAAAAAAAAGTGTTGATCATACCTCTTTAAAATATCCATATAGAGGTTTACACCACACACTATCGATAGTTATTGAATTATTGTGCAATTGTTGGAGAAAGTGACAATGGGTGTAATAGGCTGGTGAGTCATCATTGATATTCCTTTTTTTGGGCTACAATTTTGAAATCAATGTTATGGATAGGCTCTGCATGTGAATGCTTTTGTGATCTAAAGGGACCAATACAGTGGAATATTGTGAATATTATGTTTCCCATGGGAAGCAGCCCGCTGCTGCTACATGAATACAGGAGTGACCCTTGGGACAGCAGAAGTTTAAGGTGAACCAGAGTCACTGATGTCCTATGTTTGGCCATGGTCAGAACTACTCCAAATGAATGCTGACTTACTGATCTGCAGATCACCATGCGTCATAACACAGGCTCGTTATTCTATGAGATCAGTCACAATTTGCCCATTACACCTTGCGAATTGGATCCTCTCGAACTCTGCCGTTGTGTTAGTTTGACCCTGTGTATAATAATTATTGTTTTTGTTCCAGTCATATAATTTTCCCTTTATTCAGTTAGTGCTAAACCAAACAATTTGAACATGACCTAACATCCCATGTCAAACGCTTTATTACATTTTATATGATGAGAAATTACAGTAAATTGATTAAAATATGCATATATGATCAGAGTGCAACCTAAGCTATATTCTTAATGTTCCTTATTTCCTCTCAGGTCACCCCAAAGTCCTTTAAGCTTGTGTGACAGTCCTGTGCAAAGATACAGACAAATCATAGGGCACATGTTGCCATTCATATGGCTAGCTTTGTGTAGGAAGACTTTTTGACTTGTGTATGTCAGGTAAACAGCACAAAGTGATGGACATTGCAATAAGCCAAATATTGTGAATGTATGTGGCCATATTTGTTAAAGAAAATGACAAGCTTGCAATAAAACACTTACTGTTTTTAACAGTTACTGTTTTTTTTTTGTGTGTTTTTAAAAAAGTAGAATTGATGTATTTTCAAATGTGATTTAGAAAATACACCAGTAAAGGGAAAGCTAGGTTTGTTTGAACTGATCAGGGCCGTGACAGTCCTCCACAAAGAGAACAGCACTACAGCCAGTTCCACTTTACAGGATGCTATGGTCATCATACTAGATCAAATCCACACTAGTCTGTGTCAGCATCTTTTCAAGTAAGGCCATTATTTCTTTTTTGATTAGGCATTTATAACTGCCTCTAGTCCTCTTGACCAGTGAATCCTGAAATGTCTTTCACATGAAATCCACTAGAGCATGAAATACTTTCCTCTGACCATCACTGTTAATATTTAGAGTTAAAAGCCAAAAATATAGGGCAATGTTTCCAACATTATTTTCATCTTGAAATAATTCCATTGCCATGCCACCCATATTTAATTTGGACAAATTTTGTCAAGATAGTTTGATTTCAAGCCTTTACTTCGATGTTCACAAAACTGCTGGATGTCCTGGAAGAACAACATAGATGGAGATGTTCAAGATTATATATTGTCGTATATTGATGAAAACCTTTTACCAAATTTTTGGGACATTTTCATTTTTGGACATGAATTCAAAATTCAGTGTTTTCTGAAATATTAATGTCTCCAAATAGCTCAACATTTTATTAATGGTAGAAAGTTTGTGTTGGGGACACAGTAAGAGATGTTCATCCAGCAGTGATGATAGGCAAGCCCTTGTGATAGCATCTCTGAACGTGAGAAAGTAACCTTCCCCTGTGGTAGAATTCCCCATCTGTGGCAGACTTGCAGAGAGCAGCTGGACGTGATGTGTGTAGGAGGAGGTCAGGATCGGGCTCTCTGGATCCCGGGGTCCACTTCCTGCAGAGACTGATTATTCACTAGAGGTTCACAGTGGAGGTTTACTAGAGTTTACAACCTAGGAGACATCTATCCCAAAGTAACTTCTAAGCATACGCTACCGTTCAAAAGTTTGGGGTGCCTTAGAAGTTACTTTGTGATAGATGTCCTTGTTTTCGAAAGAAAAGCACACATCTGAAAGTTGTCAGACTTTTCTTGTTCTGTTTAATCAAGGCTATTCCATGTAGTAATTGCCAAGAAACTGAAGTACTCGTACAACGCTGTGTACTACTCCTTTCACAGAACCGCACAAACTGGCTCTAACCAGAATAGAAAAGAGGAGTGGGAAGCTCCGGTGCACAACTGAGCAAGAGAACAAGAGAACTTTGACAAACATTTGAAGGATGTTAATTATTATTTCAATTAAAAATCATTATTTCTAACATTGACAATGACTATATTTCCTATTGAAACTCATTTCAGGTATGTTTTCATGTAAAACAAGGACACAGTTAAGTGACCCCATAGTTTTGAATGGCAGTGTATGTGAACTCACTCAAGGTTTTGACATTTGCTCTTCATGTCCTGTTTGGCGAGGTAAAAAAGTGAACGACTTCCAGTTAATGCTTCATGAACAGGAAGTCACTTTAAGTTCCTGACCAGAGGAACCATGAGGTCATGGTGCCAGTGAACAGAGCATAGACAGCTGTCATAACTGTGTTACTGTTAAGAAGAATAAGCCAAAGCCAAGGCATTAGGGAACGTTACTCATCTAGCAAGCATCTTTGCCAATCACCTTTGTAACACATGCGTTAAGTTGGAATTGCATCCGGCTTAGCAAAGTTGGTAGAGAGAAACCTGAAAAACCAGAGATGTGAGTTTGTTTCCCGTAGGGGACAGGAAAAAAAGCATTAACATTAATGCACTCAATACTGTAACTTGCTCTGGATAAGAATGTCTGCTTAATACAGTATCTTGAATGGTTACATTATCTTTTCTCTAGATTGGAAGAGATGGAGAGGATCAACATGCGTGGCATTGCCTGGCAACTCTATTAGCTGGTTTACTACATGTTTAATTTGTTCTTAATCAGGATCATTTGTCAGGACTTTACTTGATTGATCAGCAGTTTTTGGAGAACGGAATAGTTAGGCTTAATGGTTGTTTGATTTGATGAATAGAACAGATAGGCTTAATGGTTGTTTGGTTTGGTGAACAGAACAGTTAGGCTTAATGATTGTTTGATTTGGCGAATAGAACATTTAGGCTTAATGGTTGTTTGGTTTGGTGAACAGAACAGTTAGGCTTAATGTAGAAAAACATGGACCCTGTGAACAGGTCACTCACATTCCTCAGTTTGACAGACAGTCCCAGCCAAGAAGACCATGGGAAACTGACACACACCAAATTCCAAATTTCTCTCTGCTTCACTCCACTGATAAATGCATGTACCCCTTTAAAGCATGTAAACTGCTGACTGTTGTTGTCTGTAATGAATACCTTAAAATAGAAAACAGCAATTAGGCAGCTCCAAATGGAACAGTTCATACAGTGCACCCTGAAGTTGGTGAAACACAGCAGTAAACAAACTGGACTAAAATGCAAAATATGCAAAGTTATCAGTACGATATTTCATGAGCTAATATAAAAGATCCCAGAAACGTTCTGTATGCACAAAAAGTTCATTTCTCTCAAATGTTAAGCACAAATGTTGTTTAGACCCTTGTTAGGGAGCATTTTGCCTCATGCCAAGGTAATCCATCCACCTGACAGCTGCTGCATAGTTGTCACACAGACTCTCACTGAGGACAGTAAAAGGTGACACTACGTTTTACACATTTGACACGCAGCACAATGACACCGAGTGTTGAGAGGGGCATGCTGACTGCCGGAATTTCCACCAAAGCTTTTTACAGATGAATTATTTTTAATTTCTCTACCACGAGATGCCTCCAATGTCATTTTAAAGAATTTGGCAGTAGCTTTACATCCACATGTAACTAGGCCAGTCCAGGACCTCCGCATCAAGCTTCTGAAGGCAAACCGGGACAGCTAATGAAATTGTGGGTTTGCATAAACAAAGGATTTTTCCACAAACTGTGAGAAACCTTCCCGGGGGAATCTCCTCTGCATGTTCACCATCCTCACCAGGGTCTTCCCCTGACTGCAGTTCAGCACTGTTACTGACTTCAGTGGGCAACAGCTCACCTGACTATTGGCATGCTGGAGAACTATGTTGTTCTCCACTGGAACGGCTGACACTTGTATGATATTTGGGCAAGTGTTTTGTTGATGTCAAGAATTGTTCTCAAATGAATGAAGCCACCGCTTTTGCCAATGGATGGAACCCCTTTATGTTTCTTAATTTTTGCTAAATGTAAATTGTACATGTTGTTTTTAAAATCTTTTAAGCTCTCATATACACATGCACCCTTACCTTTTAATACTGTGTTTTGTGTTTCCAATTACGTCTGAATTCTGAAGAACTTGGTTAGGTTTTCCCTCGCATGACCAAGGAATAGTCTCACCCACTGTTGGTTAAAATGAAGCACTTCTGTGCTGTGTTGATACAACACTGCCATCTTGTGGAGAAAGTAACGCTCCTCACATTATGTTTAAAAATGCAACTGGTGGAAAAATACCATAATCGATATACTGCATATATGAGGGTTTTGGAGATGTAGAAAGCATCAAACAAAGCAACAAATACCAAGGGATGTTAATATGACTTGAATTTTTACAGGTCAGTGAAAGAAAATTTAAATAGAACATAAGAATATAATGCTGGTAAATGGCATGCCATGAAGTAATTATAAATTAATTGTAAAGTGATCTGACCATCTTAAAACAAATGTATATGTTGACGTTGCTCTAAATAGAATTTAATAGAAAATGAATGACATTTACCGCTATCTTTGAATTGAGTAAGTCGACAGCGTCAAACCTTCAATAGATTCAGATTATTGCTGCCTTTTAGAACACAATATCAGAATGTGTTGTGATCTAGTGGCTTAAAATATTTCTTTAATTCCTTATTATGTATTGAAACTCAGGCAAACCTCAGAGGCTGTCCCTTTGCCCATCTCCTTTTCTGTTTCCTTTCCCCCAGACATTCACCCATCCATGTTATGTCAGCAAATTACATCACTGTCTCATTCATCATTGTTTGGCATTCTTGCAGTCAGAGAGAGAGATTTATTTCACAGGGCCTAAATTCTTCAAAATGAGTTTATAGTGAGGGAAAGATTAACTTTATATTAATTTCATTTCTTCAGGGTAAAAAAATGTTTACATACATTTTGAGACAAAGTCAATTCAACCAAATGTCTATGGAAAAGGGGAAAATTTGTTTGTTGTTTTGCCTCAGTGAAGGAACATTAAACAATCCTTCCAGCAGTCCTCAGGTTTTGGCAGTGTCGTGTAGACTGTGATGTTGTTAAGTATCTGTCAATGTACTTTAAGAGACAAGCCCGTGTTTGGTGAAATCATTAACTTAGAGACAACATGGGGCCCCAGTGGAAAATAAATCAACATTTTCTCTTCAGGCCTGTGGGATAGTCAGAAATATAACTGCTAGAAAAAGATAAAATATTCTCAGTTACTAGATTATAAATCATGCTATCTGACATGGCACCATGCATCGGCCTTGAATTCCACCCGAACGACCATACTGTAATAGTTAGAACATAGCACCGTACGTCACTTCTCTTGGGGTTGTTAGTTTCCTTATCTGGATATAAATACCTTTAACCTAGGGCACCACCATATTTCCTGTTGACTGACTGCTGTCCATCAGATCTCCCAGCTGTACCCAGATAACCGTGACACGGTAACACTCCTGTGTGTCACCACCGACGAACAATACCAGAATACCAGTGCTAATGGGGTTAGGGTTAGGGTTTTAATTCAAAGGATTCTACAAAATCGTTTGAATTAAAAGGTATGGGTTTGAAGTGTCTATTGGTCTTTTAAATATCAATACATACAACCAGTGGCATGGTATTGAATCAAAATATCTGTTCTCAAATGACTTGCATGTGGCATAGCCGTCAAACTTTTAGACCTTAAGTGACACGGATACATTACTCGATTTATCCTAGTCATTTTGTACCGTGCCTGGTTTTTGTCTTGATGGAAGATGGACAAATGTATTCTTATCTCTTTTAATTGTTTTTTTTAAAGTAGAGCAGCAATAAGATGGTTAGTTTTGAATACATCTCTATGCAATGCCATTAATAGCTTGTGAATCATAATTTGACTGTTTATATTAACAGTAGTTTGTTCAGAATCCTAATGCCTCCCTTTCCACATTTTTTTTTATCTAATCAGTAGAGTTCAGCCCTATCCTGTTCCCTAATATTTGCTTCTCTTTTTAAAATGAAATTGGAATTCTAACCACCTCTTTATAACTTCACTGAGAAAGGATGATACTTTAACCAAAGACTGTGTCCGAAAAGGCATGAAAAGAGAAAGAACTTATACTGTTATTGTGTCTCTCTCACCAACACATTCAATAAGTTAATTTCCTTCTGGAGTAGATTTTAAAATGAATTAACAAGGGGGCACCTATTCAGTCAGCTACTGTGCCCCCCTGTCAATCAAAAAGGATTGTTATAAAATTACAAACCTTTTACTGTGTTTGTGTGTATCTCTCCCACCCACACATTCAATAGGATCATTTCATTCTGGAGAAGATTTCAATTAACCTAACTTTGGAAAAGGAAAATATTCTTACACACTGGAGATGCTTACAAGTGTTATAATTAATCAAAAATCTGTAACATTTTGGTCAAAGACCTTCGTCAGGCATAGGATGACTATCACTCTTTGTTCAAAACATCGCAGATTTTTTTATAAATTAAAACACTTGTAGGCATAACCACTGTGCAAGAATTTAATTTTCTATCGTTATTATTTTCTCACACGTGGTCATTTCACTTCAGGTTTGCGATCACTTCCTTATTTTTGACAATGAACCTAACTTGAAAATTGAGAATGTAACATTTATGCTTTAAGATAACAACTTAACGCTATCCCCAGGTTTCTAGGCTCAATCCCTTAGTTGTAAATACAAAAAAATTCCATCCACAAAACTTTGTGGGGATTTCTCAGGTTTTACTTAATTGTCCCACGTATTTTTAGACCTGGATCACACAAACTCTAAAAGATACATGCTAACATATTTTACACACAGAGTAAAAGCCAGACACAGAGACACACAGAAATGACACATTCTTCGTTGTATGTTGTAGTTGTGTATTTGTATTTTTATTTATATTTCAGTTCATTTTAGTACATTATATACTGGTGTCTCTAAATTCTAAAGTGTTTACTAAATGTATGCAAATTGTGAAGTTTAGTTTGCCTGTAATGTCATTTTCGTTAGAAGCTGGAACCCATCAAAGACTAAATGTTGCTATAGCGTCATCTTATGGGAATCCAAATAAAGAAAAAAAAATAAACGTACAAGCACAGAAACAGTGTAAAAAGGACGTTCCCTATATAACAATTCCAACCAACTGAAGGAACCCACCCTACTAGTTTCAATATCATATACTCTGTTTTAATGGTGGGCAAAATATATTTAATTGAACAATGACACATATAGGCCCAAAACGATGCTGAGTTCAGGGCCTACTGTATTGTTGTACAATAGCAGTCAAATGGCTAACCTGATGCACAGTTGAACACATGAATATACAATAGTTCCCTTGATGAATCATTATAATACATTATTATGGTGCCGTACACGACTTCGCAAAGACCAGAAGTGAATTTAATGTATATAAAGAAGAGACATTTCCCAAGTGCATTTTGACACCCTCTAAAAATTCTGAATAGGAAAAATCTTCCTTGAATTATTGATCCCTTTATATTTATCTTATTTTACCAGGTTGACTAAGAACACATCCCCATTTACAGCAACAACCTGGGGGGAGCAAGTAGGCCTTGCTCCGGGAAAACAGATTCTCATTAACTACAATATATTTGCAAGGACTTCCCTACGAATTTTATAAGCATTTTCATTTTGATAGCCAAAGTGTTTTATCATATTGCACCACCGTCGACTCATACTTTCCTCACAACCTCACAGAGACCATGAAGACCGTGGTCCCTCTGTTATCTATACCACTTCTCCCTTGGCAAAGACCGCAGAATTCTTCCAGTCTGAGTGCACAAGGAAGCCAGTGAAGGTGCTGTCAGTCTTAGAGCTGGAGTAGAAACCACTGTACTCCCCCAACGCCATCTGCACCCACACCTGGTCCCCAGGGACGAGGTGGAGCAGCGACCCCCCGCTCAGAGACACAGGCTTGGGCCAGTTCCCGTAGAACTGGAAGTAAGACGCCGCCGTCTGTCCGTTTTTCATCAGGTCGAACTGCAAGCTGGCGCGGTAGACGGTGGCGTGCACCGCGAAGTAATAGACCCCGGGCACCTTGCAGGTGAAGCGTCCCGTCTCCATGCTGTAGTCGCCCTGCTCGTTGAGCGTCACGGCGTCGAAGCGCACGGCGTCCTCCGCCGCCATGGGCATGGTGCGGCCCTCGGACAACTTGGCGCTGAACGCCGATTTGGGAGCAACGGCACACTCACCCGACTGGCCCCTGTCTCCTTTGTCTCCGGGGTCCCCCTTGTCTCCGGTGAGGCCCCGGAAGCCTGACTCGCCTGTGAGCAGAACCGAGCAAGACTCAATGCTGTTACCCCGGTCGACCATTCAATAACCACTTAATAAAGACTCAATGCTGTTACCCCGGTCGACCATTCAATAACCACTTAATAAAGACTCAATGCTGTTACCCCGGTCGACCATTCAATAACCACTTAATAAAGACTCAATGCTGTTACCCCGGTCGACCA
>JACXGI010010154.1:0-12178 GCA_016801175.1 Esox masquinongy
ACGTCAAGATGTGCCATGCTAATAGACTCCTACCCAAAAAGACTGAGTGCTGTAATAAAATCAAAAGGTGCTTCAACAAAGTATTAGTTTAAGGGTGTGCACACTTATGCAACCAGGTTATTGTGAGTTTTTTATTTTTCCCCCTCAAAGATTTCAGTTTGTTTTTCAATTGAATTGTTCACATTATAGGTCACATTAACAGTGGAAAAAGTTCTGACATGATTTATCTTTGTCTCATTCTTTTACATCACAAGAACCTGGCATTTTAACAGGGGTATGTAGACTTCTTATATCCACTGTGGTTCTGGTAGGTCAGGCACCTGCTAGCTCATTGTGGTTGTAGGCCAGAAACTGCATTCTCCTCCAGTGCATGTGCGGCAGCAAATAAAGGAACATGACTGGTAAGACTGCATCCTATGTATTAATTTAGAGTAATTTAGTGTATGTGCATATTTACAGATTTCTATCTAGGTAAAATCTATCCATATGTATGGAGATGGACAGAGTCAGTTTAATTACCAACTAACAGGAGCTGTCTTGATGTCGTTAGCATATTTCTGTTTTTGTGGTCAGTTACTGAGGACCACAACATGGGAAAAGAAACTGTTCAGGGGTGGGATTTTTTGGAATCTTATTGACCTGTACTGACTGCCTGCCTTCTGTCTGCCAGAGGATACATGATGGAGTAATCGTGCAGTACCTTACTGATGAGCTGTCTGCCTTAATACTGAAGCTACTCACCAACAGATTATGATCACATGTAAGTAACAGGTCCTTGTTTTCACATACCGCAAGCTACCGAGCAATGAGTGAGTAGCTGGACAATATAGAAAGTAATGTGTTTACATACAGCTTGGGAAAAAATTAAGAGACCACTCCTAATTTTTCTTAAATCAGCACCTCTACATGTATGGCAGCCATTCCATTCCAGCGACTGTTAAATTCCAACACAGGCACACCTCATTTTACTTAATGAGGTACTGGTTAGGTGATTACTTGAACCAAATCTAATTTAACGAGGAAAAGTATAAAAACCACTGCTGTGGTCATCGCTATCCTCTTGCAATAGGACCAGCTGGATGGCAAAAACAGTGCAAGTAGAAAAAATAACTATTCAGCATGACAAAAGAGTTGAAAAGAAAAGCTTTGAGTGAGGAAAAGAAGGGTTCCATTCTGGCTTTACTGGCAGAGGGATACAGTGAGCGTCAGGTTGCTCCCATCCTGAAAATTTCAAAGACGGCGGATCATAAGAACAAGGTCAAGCAACAGACACTGGGGACAACACAGCTACAGACTGGCAGAGGGCGAAAACGACTGTCCACTGACCGAGATGACCGAGATGACATTTGAATGTCACTCATCAACCGTAGGATGACATTAAGTGACCTACAAAAAGAATGGCAAACATCAGCTGGGGTGAAGTGCACAGCGAGGATGGTTCGAAACAGGCTCCTAGGGGCAGGACTGAAGTCGTGCAAAGCTAGGAAAAAGCCCTTCATTAATGAGAAGCAAAGAAGAGCCAGGCTGAAGTTTGCAGAAGACCATAAGGATTGGGCAGTAGCGGAATGGACTAAGTTCATCTTCCCTGACGAGTCAAATTTTCAGCTTTTCCCAACACCTCGTCATCTAATGGTTAGACAGAGACCTGGAGAGGCCTACAAGCCACTGTGTCTCGCACCCACTGGGAAATTTGGTGGAGGATTGGTGATGATCTGGGGATGCTTCAGCAAGGCTGGACTCGGGCAGATTTGTCTTTGTGAAGGACGCATGAATCAGGCCAAGTACAAGGTTATCCTGGAAGAACACCTGCTTCCTTCTGTTTTCCAGCAGGACAATGCTCCATGCCACACAGCCAGGTCAATCAATGTGTGGATGTATTTGTATTTTTGTGCCAGGAGTGGCATGAAGTCACCCAACAACAATGTGACAGACTGGTGGAGAGCATGCCAAGACGCATGAAAGCTGGGAAAAAATCAGGGTTATTCCACCAAATACTGATTTCTGAACTCTTCCTAAGTTAAAACATTAGTATTTTCTTGTTGAAAAATTAATATGAATCTGTTTTCTTTGCATTATTTGAGGTCTGAAAACAATGCATTTTTTATTATTTTATTATTATTTTGACCAGTTGTTATTTTCTACAAATAAATACTCTAAATGACAATAATTTTATTTGGAATTTGGGAGTAATGTTGTCAGTAGTCTATAGAATAAAATTTTACTCAAACACATACTATGAATGGTAAAACCAGAGAAACTGATAATTTTGCAGTGGTCTCCATATTTTTTCCAGAGCTGTACATGTCCTGTAGTTATATAGTTGTAGGCTAGCTTTAAAGCAGTGTATACTGTCAATGGTTGCATATGCTAAGATATTTGTATCATCCCAGACAGTCACTTTCAGGTTAAGCACTCTTCCTGAGTATCGGGTAACACTTCTTAACGGATATTGAACATGCAAACTGCACTACCGTTTAAACTGTCCAAGCAGTGACAAATGCATCCTGATCAATCTCTGCCATCAAACCAGAGCCTGCAGATAGAACAATGCTTTATTGAGCTGTACCGAGGTCCACTTAAACCTGAGTAGTTGAGAATACTGGCCTGTCAGGCTTAGTAAATACTTTGCAGAACCACCCATCATGTAGTATCAACCATCATGTAGTACCATCCATCATATAGTACCACCCATCATGTAGTACCACCCATCATGTAGTACCGCCCATCATGTAGTACCACCCAGCATGTAGTACTACCCAGCATGTAGCACCACCCATAATGTAACATCACCCATCATGTAGTATCACCAGGGTTGGGTAGGTTTCTTTTTAAATGTAATCCATTACAGTTACCTGTCCACATTTGTAATCAGTAACATAACTTTCTGATTACTCAAACTCAGTAACATAATCTGATTACTTTGAATTACTTTTAGATTACGTTCATATTAAGAGGCATTGGAAAACAAATAGGAACAGCCTATAACCAACTGAACCTTTTGCAGGAACAATCAATGTTAGAGTTTACATAGCTGGCCAAAAACTGAATTCGCATTTTATCTTATGGGTTGTGTAGGCTACAGTGCCTTTGGAAATGTGTTTCTAAACCATTGCTTTTTACTTCAGTGTGATTGGGCTACATCTCTACATTACACGTTAAGGTCTGTCAGATATTCAGTCATTCCAATTAATCCAATAAACCTCGATCTTCCAGAATCTGACTTTTTATCTGAACATAACCCAAAATCTAATGGTGCTTAAGCCTGTTCTGTTATTTGTGTTTTATTCATGTTTTTAATAGCTTCAAAACGTTGAAAAATAAATGGCAATTACTCGAAAAGGGTATTGACATTGTATATAAAAATTAAGATATCCGTAGCTTTTCGCACATAAACTAAATCTGCAGTCATCTGATGATTTGCTCCACAACCAACATTGTCAAAATGTTGCAGAAACCCCCGGCACGCGAATGCGAACACCCGCATAGAAATAAGATTTACCCGCGCGAACGTAACATGAGATTACAGACTGGTCTCAGAAGGATGACGTAGACTATTTTACGTAAATTTTAGGCAGGGGATTTCGTAAGATATATTACGTGCAGTAAAATAACGTTAGAGACGGAATGGAGAAAAAAAAAGCAGCAGCCGTGGTTTGAATCGGGGACCTTCCACATCCTAGACAGGTACACTACCCACTACTCCACTGAGGAACCTATAATCAGTCTTGGCGAGTGGTGCTGTCACAACATAAATATGTTTGAAGTGATTTTCTTTTTAATCCTAACCCAGACCATAACCCTAACCTTAACCCCAGTGCTGTGATACCTAACCTTAACCCTAACCTGAACCCCAGAGCTGTGAGACGTAACCCTAACCAAACCTTAACCTAACCTTTTTTGTTTCCTAAATGTAGCCCAAACCTTAACCCTAACCTTAACCCCGGTGCTGTGAGATCTAACCTTAACCCTAACCCCAGTGCTGTGATGCCTAATGTTAACGTAACGTTAATGATAAAATGCTTTTATAACATATTCTAGCAACCTTGCTGTTGCTGTTACTCATCCAAAATCCCCATGTCTAGTGTGGGGCAGTGGGTAAGGCGACTGCCTCCTCATCCCAATGTTGCTGGTTCAAAACACTGTTCAAACATTTTGTTAAAAAATCGTCTTTCATAGCGTTCGTACATATCATACGTTTGTCTGGCGTTCGTATGTTATTTTACGATTTAATAGCGCTCGTAACATTTGATACGTTGTAATAGCGTTCGTAAGATATGTTACGATTTCATATTTTCGTTATGTATCATACGTTTTGGTGGCGCATTGTAATGTAACCTAACGTAATGTCACATATCATACGAAATCGGGTGCCATGGATTTTCGTAAAATAGTCTACGTAGGTTCCTGAGACTAGGTTGGAGATTATTATGGCCACCATTGATGGATTTTCAAAACGCAAATGAAAGAAATAAACTGTGATTATAAACCTGCACTCTAAGCTTAAAGTAAATGACGTCAGCAGCCAATGATAACCAATGAACAAAATTTTTTTAGAGATGCAAAGCAAGCAGAATCACATGGCCTACCTGCATGGATGGAGTTGATGTGGCCGCGTCAAATGCAAATAATCATCCTTTGGCAGAGTACTTCACAACACACCTTTTCTCCTCAAATGTCGTGGTAAATTCCATATGTTTTATCTTGAAGGCAGCGCCACGTTACAGCTATCTAACAAATAGTTGCCTGATCTATTAAACAATTCCTGTAAAAGTTCTATGGTGCCACTCGTCCTGGCTGTGTTGTTCGGTGCATTTGACAAATAAACCTTGAAACTTGAAAAAGATATAACACCAGGTAAGCCTGTTGCCTATCATTGTTCTGAGAATAATGCGTTGAGTAGATAACTAAATAAAAATTTATATGACTCGGCTAATATTTTCGAGGATATACACCGTTTTTACCAGCCATCCAACCAAACAAAACCGGAGAAATTTAAACTAGCGCTTCCTCCGTCACTAAACTGGTTATGCGCGTCCACCTTTGCGCGCATGATGATCATACACAACTGAGGCGCGCAATTCATATTTTGGTTCAAATAATGATGTTTTTATAACATTAAATAATAAACTCAAACATACAACGTGTCATAATTATTTCGCGAACCTATTCTATTTCAACTGAAGTAAGCAAAAAGTAATCATAAATTTCAAAATTATCTGTAATCCGATTACAATATTTTTGTTGGTAATGTAACAGATTACAGTTACTGTTGTTTGTACTTGTAATCCGTTACTCCCCAACTCTGAGTATCACCCATCATGTAGTACCACCCATCATGTAGTACCACCCATCATGTAGTACCACCCATCATGTAGTACCACCCAGCATGTAGTACCACCCATCATGTAGTACCACCCATCATGTAGTACCACCCATCATGTAGTACCACCCAGCATACAGTACCACCCATCATGTAGTACTACCCAGCTTGCAGTACTACCTAGCATGGTTTTTCGTAAGCTGCTGCCTAATGGTCACCCCACCTATTCACTGTGAGAGTGAAGTGAACTACTGTGCCAGACTCCTCTCTGATATGACATACAGTCCCTAGTTAGTGAATGAGCGTGTCTTCTCTTGTCTAGCAGTGCACAGATCAATGGACTGTGATAGACACATGAGACAGTAGCCAAAAGGTAATTAAACACAGACTGTTTCCCTCACTACAAAGACAGACATGGCCTTTCTACAACCAATATCCATTGTCATCAAGCCTAGTCATTATCTATAAGAGGCTGTCATGACAACTACACTTGACTGGTTAGCACAAAGTCTATTGATCCACCTGGCTTACTGACGCAATCTTTCAATGCTAGTTCAGGATCCGCAGCACTCGATCACACAGGGGTCTTTGGTAATCGTAGCATACTATTATGCTATTCTAAGATATGCCAGTCTTTTTGGGACTTAAAGAATGTGCTAAAATAGTGGTGATACAGAGTTTTTAAAAATGAGAAAATATTCCACGTCTCCCTCCCATTCCGCTTTACAATATCGGTATGACGTAGACCTGATGAGGCTTGCCTTTGTAGGGAGTTATGGAATTGGTGTACTATAGGGGTAAATCAATTAGAATTCAATTTTGGACAGTATGCCTTTTCATTTAAACAAAACCCTTTAATGCATATTTCCTCATGGAAGAAGAGGTCAGAAAGTGACCACTTTGGATCGGAATGCCAAAACATTCTGGTGATAGAATACTCAGAGTTGACCGATTTAGGACACACCACAATACAATTACATACCATTAAAATGTGCAGTGAACTTACATTTTAAATTGTAACTACTACCACAAAGATGGCTGCTTTTCCATTCACCATCAAATGTCATATTTAGTCCATTAACTATGCAGTATTTGTATGTTTTCAATATGGTTTCCACTAACAGTATAATTTAAAACAACAGATATTCCCATTATTGTCAACATTCTCTGATGTTTTAGCTTCCAAACATCTTTGTGATCCAGCTTGAAGGCAGACTTTTCAATGTAATTGATATGTTTTAAATGTATTAGCCAAAGCATGGTACCCACTCAAACAAGGACCGGAGAACACAAAGATGTCAGATGAAGTAAAATAGGGTTTAAGCTACCTCATATGTGAATGTATATTTAAAGTAAAATTAACATTTGATAAGAAAATAAATAAATAAAAAAAAAGGAAAAGCACAATTCCAAACGTTTCACAAACCAGTTTTGTAAGAATTAAAATTGTATCAACTTTGTATCTTTTTTAGTGATTAATTTATATACAATTGTTTAATTTTGAACAGCTTTATCTCTTGAATGTTTTAGCATACAGGTCCAAAACGTCATGTTCTGAGCACTTCCATGATGGGGAAATATGAAGTGTTGGTCCAAAGTGTTGGTCCATTAGTTGATATAAAATATCCCAGACATTTTCTACACAAACAAAAAGCTTCTACCTGCACACTCATGTGTTTATATCCCTCTTAGTGAGTCTCCTTTGCCAATGCAATCCACCTGGCAAAGTCTTTGAAATTGTCGCATGTTGCATTTATATTTTTGTTTAGTGTAAGGTCTTTTCAAATCAAAAGGGCTCCTGTTTTTAAAAAAGTTATTGATTTCTAATGGATTTATACTATAGTTGCAAGCAAACCCATCCCTCCTCCCTCCCTCTCTCCCGAGCAGAGCTATAGCAGTCATTATCACAAACCCTAAGGCCTGATGGAGCAGAGCAGTGACTAGGTGTGCATACCTGTAGGCAAGGCCATTTAACACAGGCAAGAAACAAATGCTGCCCATGGAATAATCCACATCAATCTTTATCTTCCAAGGCCTACATTAAGGCAACCGTTTAAATCCAGTTCACTCTAAAATGGATTATACATTGGAGCTGTTCAGACCCACATTCTACAAAGCCCCCTCGTCTAGATAAGAACTTGAAGTAGATTAATCCAAAAGAATTCCAGAGGAATTAAAAAGTTCACTGACACCGGATGACACCAATCGACTATCTGGCCGTTAAACTTTCTCAAGTGTAGAGGGGTGATCTCCACGTTGTCTGATTCCACATTATTTTGTCAATCACCCCAAGGGTTAGATTTCCTTAATTACATTAAGAGGACCTAAAGAGACATTTTAACAGGAAGGCATTAAAAAAAGTCAACAAACTTAAAGCCTAGACACATAATCTATAATTCATTAATTAAGTTTGCGGCTTCCATACATCTCAGTCACTTTAAATAATTAAAGAAGAGAATCATATATGCCAAGAAGAGGGCAAGATAATATATACACATACTACGTATTGTGTGTATATATACCGTTTTTAATATATATAATATACATACAGGTATATATAAATAACATGCAGTATATAAAGTGCTGCTCTCCATTCAGACGGGCAAGGAAAGCAGGAACAGTGGAGAGAAGGAACGTTGACCTGTCTCCACCCTCCTCCTCTTCTCCTCGTTCACTGAAGACACCAACCGGCTGGGACGCATCATTGACAATTATTCGCGGTCCATATTCATTTTCATCCATAACATATTATGCCAAGCATCTGTAAGGTCACTGGGGTAATGGCTATTGTATATTTTATGTGAGTGCAGGAAGCCGGAGTGTTAATCATATGGATGGGGGGTTCAGGTGGAGGCAGATTCCCTGTTCAGATCCCTGCGTCAGCTTTCCAAAGGTCAGCCGCTACACAATGACAGTAAATAGCTTGGAGATAAAGTGGAACTGAGTGGCCATTATCATCATTTTGAAGCACTAGTGGCTGATTGCCTGCGAGCCAAATGGTCATTTTGGATGTTGCCTTGGGTATCTGCATAATGTCTTCTCTCAACAGTATGTGCCAATGTCGGGTGTTGCATTTCTGTAATACGCCATTATTTTATAAAAATAAAAAATGCACTCCTGTTGATGATCAGAATGAATACTGTTATAGCAATAACAGTGGGTTCCTGACCTGTATCTCTAGACCGTATCCCATGTAGACAGTGATGGTGTAGGTGCAGTCTACTGACGGGTAGTACCAAGAGCCGGATGGCTGGGCTATAAAACCTTCCGGGGCTGTCAGATTGGAGCTGCATGGAACTGAGTGGACACAAAGGAAAAACAGGGAGAAAACATTGGCATGACGTTAGGACGGGGAAGAACACACCCTGGTCACTTCCTGGCCCCGCCCACCCTTTTGGCTCCTTGGTCAGGTGGCCCCAGGGGCAGATCCACTGCACCAATGACCACTGACTACAGGTGGCCCTGACGTCTTCCTGCCCCCCTCCTTTATTTCTACCTGTCTGAGTTCCCTCCAGAGAATGCTGACAAAAGGAGGTTATTGTGTGTGCATTGTGCGTGTGCGCGTGTGCGTGTGTGCGTGCGTGTAATGGGGTCCCAGTGGGTAAAACCTATATGAACCAAGGCATATGTGTATCAGTTGCGTTCCACTCCAGGATCTTCCTTCTGCACTCCCACTCCTACATCTAATGTTTGCTGTCTGGCCTCCATTTCATTTCAGGAGCTCTTGATTGACACTGAGAACAGGCATGATTCCTGACGTTATTAATTTAAGCGACCCAGGTGTTTTGTTAGGTGGCCTGTAAAGAGAGAGAGGGAGTGAGAGAGAGAGAGAGAGAGAGAGAGAACACCCGGGAGCCTCTGTCTTGTAGAGGGTTACCCACTTGCCTCCCATAAAGACCGTGGGTTATCTGACTACACACTGACCACCTGGAAGGAGCTCATTTAGCTACGTCACCCTGTCACCTGGTTGGTTCATGCTGGTGATGATGGTGGTGGTGGTAATAGTGGACGTGGTGGTCTCATCGTCCACGTCTCCAGCGACAACAGGCGTCGCCATCGCTTCCCCGTCAGTGGCTTGGATCGTGCTACGTTCCACTGACCTCCTGGGACCCTTTGCCCCTGGTGAGGTCAGGACAGGGGGACTCACGGTGACGAGGGCGGGGAGCTCGCTGTGCCTGGCCCCCATAGGAGTGGACAGGTTTGGGATGTCTGAGCGGAGAGCAGACGCGCGCATGTCGGGAGTGGTCAAGGTATATACGGTATCAACTTCCTCCTCTCTTCCTGAGCTCCTCCCCCGGCCTTTGTTCGCCGCCTCAGTCATTGAGACACGCCCCTCCGGGAAAGCACCGCCCTTTGTCTCCAGTGGTGCATTTGCCACAGTGGTAGTTGTTGAGGCCATGCTAGAGACGGAGGAGGGGTTCCTGGGGAAGTGGTGACCTGAGGGGGGCATGGTCGCGTGGGTCTCCACACCCCCACTGTCCTCAAAGAAATGCCCCTGTCCCTGGAGGGACTCGTGCAAGAGGACGCCCTGGTAGAGAGGTTGGTGGTTGGGGATGTTCAGGGGAGAGGCGGTTGTCACCAGGAGGAGCTCTCTGTCTTTTTCCTGGGTAGTAGGGTATAGGCTGGAGTGTCCACTCTCAGACGGCCTCGCTTTGGTGAAGGACGTCCCATCGCCAGAGTAGGAGCCTGAAACAACACATACAGAGCAGGCATATCTGTTAATTACTTTGGCACGGGAAAGATTCAGTGTATATTAGCACATTTAATGGATCCATTTATAGGCACTACTTACACTTATATTTATAATATTCAAGATTTTATAAATTCAAGATTTCATACTGTCCATATTCACATTTCTACATTCTCTGGAATTGTTGCTAGTTTTTATTGTTATGTATATTTTTGCTATAATTTTTGCTTTATATTTTTCTTAATGCCTACTGCATAGATGTCGCGTGCCATGTCACAAGAATTTCATTGTTCAGAATGAAACTGTGTTATACGGTGCATCTGACAAATAAAAATAATTTAACTTTGACTTTGATAACGTCCCTTAAAAATAGAACAGGTTTGAAACAGTGAAAAAGGGCTGTATAGGTGAAGCCCCTTTGAAAACACAGAGGCCAGTGATCCCATATAGATTCTCTGTGGTTGCTTAATTCAATTATTGTTCCTTGTGCTCGCCATTAAATGAAGGGAAAGACTGTATGTGTTCCTCAGTAGCTTTAATGACACTATATGAGCCCACATGTGGTAGAGGAAATTAAATAGATTCGGGCCCCTGGCCCCCCAGTCGCCCTGAATGCACCTGCAAGGCCAAATGTAATCTAGAGCCCTGTTAGGAGTCGGTCATCATATGCAGCCTACCACGGGAAGTGTTCCTCTCTTCACAATGCTTCATTTCCACACTAATAGCTCTCTGTCTCTCGGTGCTAATAGCATTCTGCTTCAAACAATCAGAGCTCATTGTATCAGACTGGCCATGTTTCACACAGCACCAGGCAGCTTGGTCAAAGCTTTTCAGCAGAGCAGCAGACGAAAACATCAAAGATGATATCTCAGACCACATGGAAATGACTGAATGTATGTCTTCCCTCCATTCTAGGAAATGTCAACACGCACAATGCACACATTTCTTTTCGTGGCAGCAGCGTGGGCTTTCTGAAATGATTGACTCCATGGCTCGGATTAAATCAAACCTACACTTGGCATGTCAGTCATTCTCACGGCAAGATGACACATTGCCAGGGGACAGAAGCTATTACTTAGACTGAAAATACACACAGAGAGGGAGGAGATTGATAAGTGTTGGTAAAAGTAAAAAAAAACATCTTAAAGATGCACTCTGGGATCTAAAACTCAAAAGAGTTTTTTGATAATGTACATTCATAACATATCATACTGTATGAATAACATAGGAAAAATATCATGTGGTTCGACATTCCAGTATGCTTCCTGTTTGAGTGAACAGTGTGAAAAAAAAATACTTTGGCAGGGTGGCCTACTGAACATCTGAGCAGTAACTAGACAGGTGCCAGATCGAAATCCTGTTCTCTGCCATACTTACCCTGTAAAATAAAGGGTAAAAAACTAAATGTTGGAATGTGCTTTGGAGTACACGTTTCTCAACCTTTGACTCTCCTGAGTTTGCTGAGAGTTGACAAACAAAGTCATAATCATGAACTGAACACGACAGAAGTGGAGGGTTAATGGGGACATGAAATCTTGTTACTTTCGGACATAAGACACATCAGGTGAAAAAGCCTCATAAAGCATTAACAGTCAGAATTACAAAATACTATTACCAATAGTATAAATAAATATATTGAAAATATATATTATATATCAGCTCAAATAACATGGAGGCAAAAGCACTTCTAGGAAGGCTCAGTCAATCCTGTGTGTTAAATTAACTTTGTACTGGGCCATGAATAATGGAACACTGAGGTGTCTTTGTCACCTTTGTAGCCAGTTTAATTTGGTTCTGGGTGAAGATTTTAAGGAAGAGTAGGTCTCCTGCTCTCAAATCCATACTAGTACTGTGCTGGGACATACATTCTGTTTCAGTGTTTCTATGTCATTCCCATTCCTGAATAAATTACCCCCTACCACACACACACACACACACACACACACACACACACACACACACACACACACACGTATCATGGTAAGCATCTTGACAAATGACATTACCACAATAGAGGACAAATTAAAAATGCACTAGAGATAAAAAAAAAAGTATGCAAGTATAAAGAGGGAAACAGAAAACTGTGGCCTCAAATTGAATGTGTTTGTGTCCTGCTAGATTGTTCTCCCCCTTAAGTGTAACACAAAGGGGGCTGATAATGAATGTAC
>JACXGI010010154.1:12278-28268 GCA_016801175.1 Esox masquinongy
TGTGTGTGCGTGTGTGTGTGATCACCCCCCCCCCCCTCCAAGGACACACTCAAACACATTAACACAAAACAAGCAAAGACACAACTGCTTTGGATTTCGGATTGCTTCAGACTGCTTCAATTTAGTCTGTACTTTCCAAAATCTCAACAACGTTTTGACCAAATCAATAGGAAGGTATTTTCACCATTTTCCACAAACTCGAATTTGTATCCAGTTTTGCCTGTGGCAGAATGCTCACACTTTTTCTCATTATTATTGATCCTGCAAATAAAACATTCAGCAAGACATTCATATATTCTGAATAATGGCAGCTAGTTCTGTCCAACATCTGACATAACTATTTTATCTATAAAACAATAAACAAAACACTGATATATTATTCAACTAACTGTTGAAGATTTTTTCTTTTCCTCCAGCCATGTTCTGTCAAAATACGAGTATCTGCTTTTCATAAAAGCATATCTTATGCAATTTATCACATAGGAAAAAAGGTTACAGCACCAGCACAAGCCATTGCTTCAAAATGCAAACACGGACAAAAAAAGACAATGACAGAAAGCATCCAAGCCTTAATTAGTTCTGTGTGCATGTCAGCATGCCCAGAACAAGACCTGTTTTCATTTGATTTCTCTGTATTTTTGACAAACCCTTATCATGTCTGGCTATGCTTCCCTCCCTTACAATAGGAGGGGCAACTGGATATTACTGTATGAACTAGCAATTACACAGTTCTCTGCCAGGACAGCTGCATGTCAGAAATGTAATATGGACTTCACAAGGAATACAGAGCTGGGGAATACAGTAGCTCATATTGATTGGTTATCGTAGAACACTAACTAATTGGACAGAATAGAGTCCGAGGCCAGAAACACATTCACTTGAAGACACATTTTTCTCTCTGGTGCGGTAAAACAGTCCGTCCTTTGCACCCAGCAAGACACTTTTGAAAAAGGTTATTCTCTCACCTCCATCATGACCAGGGACAAAGCCCAGGCAGGTCTAATCAATGCAAGGACCCCTGCTATCAGTGGAGCTCTATTGATCTGGGGGTTTGATCGAGTCAAGCGCTGATGCACTCTGCTGAGGTGAACTACTTCACGTAGTCAGGAGAGGAAAGGGAGCACAGAGCAGCCAAGAACCACTGGCACACTGTCGGGCACAGATGTTCTCCTTTCATCGTGTCCTCGTCGCACTGTTGCGTCAACGTCCCGTCTACGTTTCCTCCGTTTGTTTTCAGTAGGACGCCAGTGAAAGAAGTTGTCGGGAGAGGAGGACGCATTGAAACAACGAAAGACAACTACCTAAGATTCAGCCTTTGTGTGTGATTCCCCTTCACTAAGACTTTATAGAACAGCACATAAGACTCAGCAGTTGCGGCAGCCAGGCCTCCTGTTTAGATGTTTCCTACAAAAACAAGTGCTTCGTGAAAACAGAGTGGTTTTCTCTAGTGTCCACTACCCTATCCAATCCCTATTTCTTCAAATGTGTCCAACGGATTTGCTCAGCTGGTGTGAAGTTGGAAAGTTCAGCAATTGCTTTGCCTCCCAGGCGTACAGACAGAGAAGAGGCCTCACTGGTTCATGACCAAATGACTTACTGTACTGGGGATGCAGCCTTGAAAAAAGAACCGGGATGACCAGTCCACCACTTCACAACTGGAGAGGCTGGCAGCAAACAGGCTACATGAAATACCTGCCATCTCTATGGCAATATGCTAATAACATATAGCGGAAAATAATGGTAGGTTCAGGTTATACGCTGAGATAATACTTTGGAGAGAGAGAGAGAACAGAACTGGAAGCATGCAATGTAGTCTTAGTCAATTCTTTTTAAAAATCATCACATTATGTCTAATAAATCACTGCATGAAATTGTTAGTGAAAACAGCTTCGATGTTTTTTTTTCACTGCGCCTCCTTTGGCCGTTGATATGTTTAGTCTGTACGTGGGAACCCATACAATGGTTATTAGTAGTAGTAGTCATTCTATGTTGAGGGTGTGAGGAGACGTGATACACAACCCTGATTGGCTGATGCCATGGTCTAGTCACTCACATAAAAAATCTTTGGTCAGTTATAATCAGATCCCATTTTCACGACAGGCCAATGTTCATCCCCTTTCGTTCCAGGCATTTGCTTCCAACAGCACTTCAAACAAAATGGCACTCATTTTCACAATTTCTGTACAACTTCCTAGAGTGGAAAAAAATTGGAAGTTTTGAAGTGCACCAACACTTTAAGAAAAGCAACCTGTTCTACAAATAATTATATCTCAAACAACACATTTATACTCCTCAAAGAACCAGGTGATTTCATATCATGCTAAGACGAAACCTTCCTTGAATGCTTAATTAAATCCTTTTTAAAGGGAAAATTGTTTTCTGCTATCAGTAGCTTCTCTTATTGAAACCCTGCAGTTTTATGCCAATTCCTTTAAAATCCTCTTTTAGGAAATGTTTTTTCTTCTTCTAGCTGGGGCTGTCTTGTGTTTGTCTTTGTTTTGTTTGCTGCAAACATTCACCCCTGAGCTGTAGATTAGCGATGCTGGCTCTTTGTGAAGCTGTACAAAGCCAGGGCAATTAAAGGCTCTTCTCTCCCTTAACAAGCTCTAATCCAGACACGCTTTCATTTCATTTCTTTCTCTGGCTGGCTGACTGTGCCAACACACTGAGGAACAGACAGGGCCTGCTAGGCTAGCTGTTTCAGTGGAGCAATAATGTGGAGGATTCCAGGACTCAGCTTTGTCACCTCTTCAGTACAGCCAAGCAGGTGGACGTGAACAGACAACTGTCTGCCAGCTGCTGGAACTTTACATTTCCTTCAGGTGTAAAAGAGTGTCCTGAGAGATAGTCCATCCATCGGGTACAAACTGGTTGTGTTAACATTGTTTAAACATAATTTCAACCACTGAAATGACATTAGATCTTCAACGTCATATCAACCATAAGAAAGTGATCATGAGAGTGATTATTGAGAGATCGCTTAATAACAAAATACAACATATTCACTGTTGCTTTTTACAATCTTTTTTTTCAAAGGTATTGACATTTTTATCCCCATATCACCATAATATGGCCACCACCATGCTTCACGGTAGGAATGGTCTTTTACAGATGATGTGCGGCCAAACATAGAGCTTAGTGTTGAGTCCAAAATGTTCTGTTTTGGTCTCATCAGACCATAGAATCTTCCACTTGGTCTCAGTCTCCCAGAGGCCTTTTGGCAAATTAGCCGTGATTTGATGGGATTTTTTTTTTGCCACTCTACAATAAAAGCCACTTTTGTAAAGCACCTGGCTATTGTTGCAGCATGCATGGTCTCCCAGCTCACTCATGGAAGACAGTAACTCCTTTAGAGGCCTCCCTGACTAGTGCCCTTCTCGCCCGGATACTCCGTTTTGGAGGATGCTTTATATTCAGAACAACTTGCAGATATACTTTTTTAATCCATTCTGATTTCATGTTGTAACACAATAACTCATGAAAACGCCCACATCTTGTCAGCTGCCTTGATCTTTTAAGTTGTTGGACGATACGTACAGGGATGAAGTCAAAAACCTTTATAATATAAACAATTAGCCACATTATCAATAATTGTTGGCAGTATCTGATTCAAAACCGTTGGTGTTTACCTGGCGTTGAAACTATTATGTGGTCAGTGAGGCAATTAGCTCTGACAGGGTTTCGTGAATCATCGAATGCTCCGCTTAGTTGGTCAGGAGTGTGATGACAGCAGAGCCTGACAGGGTTTCGTGAATCATCGAATGCTCCACTTAGTTGGTCAGTAGTGTGACGACAGCAGAGCCTGACAGGGTTTGGTGAATCATCGAATGCTCCACTTAGTTGGTCAGTAGTGTGACGACAGCAGAGCCTGACAGGGTTTTGTGAATCATCGAATGCTCCACTTAGTTGGTCAGTAGTGTGATGACAGCAGAGCCTGACAGGCAGCGCCAGCAAACAGGATCTTGAATTACTCCATCAGCCAAGGCTGGGATCACAGTGGGGTTATGTCAGTGCACAAACACACATGCATGGATACATACACTCACACACACACTCACACACACACACACACACACACACACACACACACACACACATAGACATAGTGATGTAATCTCAACACCCCAGATGAGGGGCCACGTGTGTAAATTAGCTTGATGTGCTGATAAACCTGTTTGTGTGAAGCTGGACTGTTTGATGGATGAGTGGAGCTGAATGGGAGCCATACAGCCAGCAGATGGAAGGTGTCAGTTTAGGAAAAGGATGCTTCAGTTTAACAACACCATACAGCTCAACGTATCTCACACATCACACTAGAGAGGCCCCTCACTAAAATGACAAATTAGCCAACGTCGGACGTCAGCAACACCTGGTAGGTGTCTTCAAGGCTTTATTCGCCCCCTCACTGACCCAGTCCATAATATCACTAGCTTGAAGCAGCCCAAGTCACTGTGCCCAAAAAAAACAGAGGCGTCATGCCTAAATGATTATCGTCCATTATCAGTTTTTTTTATCCCCACAGTATTGACTATGCACACGCAAACACTGGACTCTATTTTTAACCCCCCCCCCAAAAAAAACTGTCAACTACATCACTTTTTAAGGAGATGGAAAATACTGCGTCAGTATGAGAAGGAAATGATGCTGATGATTTTTGTTGCCGTTGAGGGTTTTGCCGCTACAGTAGCTCCTCTGAACATTCATTACGGCTGACTTCATCACTTTCTTGTCTGTTCTGAAAACTGGCTCAAGACATTTTCTACTTTGCATGAAATATAACTAACCTGTAGTTACATTTACCATCAGCATAGTGCCAGTTCGCCTTCCAGTTCCCTGTAGACATTGAGATAACCAAGCATGTGCCTGTCACGTGCAGAGATCGGCGGACACGTTTATTGAAGTCGTAAGCCTTTCCCTGACAGGTTGACCCCTAAAACCAGTACATGAGCCACCAGCCTGGAGTCTGACTCACAGTCACCCAGCCGCACTGCTCATAAAGCTATCAGATTGAGTTTCTCCTGTCCTGTCCGCCGGGTGTACTGCAGTGGGATATCTACAGCCAGTAGCAGATGAACCTATCTACCTGTACCATAAACCGTCTAACTTAGGCTTTAAGCAACATCTCTTTTAAAAGCAAGTGTGATGGCTCTGAGGATGAAAAGAGGATGGGAGGGTGATTGAGCGAGAGGGAAAGTGGCAGAGATGGAGGGAGCAGGAGAATCGTGAAGGAGGTGATAGTGGAAAAGGAGTCTAAATGAAACCAATGGTACGTAGAAGGTGATAAAGAAGGAGAGGTAGAGAGAAAGAATAGTGCAAAGGGACAGGAAGAGGATACTGGGGGATGGAGATTGAGAGACAGATAGCTCAGGCCAGGTTATGCTTTCATTAAACAGGGAACCCTGAGCCAGAGAACAGACTGGGAGAGTTAGTCAGAGATACAAATGAGCTGCCAACGGGCTGCAATGTAATTAGATGGTGAATGATGGGGGCTGGATGGCGTATGGAGACATGGGACCAGGGACCCGTCACTGGCTGGCAGCGTTAGGGAAGATCAAGCACCCTGCTGCTGCTGGCTCGGAGTCTCTCTCTCTGCCTCCTGTATACAGCCTCCTGATGGATCACCTGCCAAACCGCCACAGACATTCTCCACACAACCCACAGTTATGATCACACCCTAACCAAACAACTCCACTGACATCACCAGCGTGCAGCTCTAGACTGGGCTCTGGCTGGAGGAAACACAGATCTCACCGTTCGCCACCTTAGTTCTGAGCTGGCTACATTAAATGATTATTAGAATTGTTATCAGAATTATTATAATAGCGGAATCAATTAAGTTAGGGATCATGCGCAAAAAAACAGGGGATTATCTCTGAATTAATTTAGATCTGATAAATGGGTTACACATCAATAGAGTAGAAATCAATCAGCACTGAATACATAACCAAATGACAGTACAGCTTGAAAAGGAATATCATGTTCTCCGGGTGGACGGTGATGCTTCATAACACTGGGAGCAGGGTCTATTCTCATTGCTGATGGAGAGAGGGTTACTGGTTTGGTAGTGTTCCACCCAAAATACTTTACTGCTATCGGCTGCAGCCAGATATGCCCAAAGATTGGCCTCTGTATTCCAACAGGTTAAGAAGGGCCCCAGATCACAGCAGAGATCAGAAAGGCGTGAGTAAAGAGAGATGAAAAAGTGTGGGAGAGATGGGAAGGAGTGAGCTAGAGAGAGAGAGAGAGAGAGAGAGAGAGGAAGGTGTGAGGGAGAGTGAGTAGGAGAGGAAGGAGTGATGGAGAGAAGGGGGAGAGAGAAGGGAGTGAGTGAGGGGAAAAGTAAGGGAGAGAGAGGGAAAAGAGAAGAGGAATGATTGAGGGAGAGGGAAAGAGAAAGGGAATGGTCTACCACAGTGTTGACAAGAGGAAGGATAGTGAGGGTGACAAAGTAGATTAAGGAAAGCAAAACGGAGACAGAAAGGAGAGACAGGAAAAATTAGGTTTTAATGTGTGACAATCCAGTTAAGACAAGCTGTTTAAATCTGCTTAATGCAAACACAGTCAACATGACATAACTTTCCTGCTCAGGGGTTAGCCCAGGGTCCCACAGAGGGCAGTGAAATTGGCCAGCACTGTTCAGGTTTAAGGGGTTACTAATTGAGAATGGATGCCACACTCTAGCGACTCCTTGTGGAAGCCTGGGTTCCTGTGAGCTCCACTAAGGTAGAAGACATGAGAGTACATAGGGAAGCTGGCCTACAATTCCTAGTTGAGCAAGCAGCATACTAAGAAACAGAACAGCACGGGATGTGCTTTGGAAGACACATATCTCAACATCAACAGTCCTGAGTTCACTGGAAGTTGCTGCATTACAACAGGGACAACCACAAATTGGACATCATAAAATTGGGGATAAAAATGTGTTCAAAAATACATAAATACATGGCATAATTCTGTATTGCTGATATTAAACTAACTCAACTGACATGCTGACAGAAGGTCTTGCATCATTTTTTTTTTATTTCTTCTAAGTTAACATATTAAAATGTTAATACAATGGGTCATTTAGCCATTTCAGCTTGTGCCTCAGGGCCCACAGAGAACTCCAGGTATTTAGACAAGGTATTTAGACAGTGACACTTTTTCCTCTGTATTCCAGCACTGTGGAGGTAAAATTATGCAGTGACTATGGATGCAGACAGTTAACTTTAATTTCAGGGTATCTTGATCCATGTCGGATTAACTATTTTGAAATTACAGCACGTTTTTAACATAGCATCCCCTTCCCCATGTTATGAGGCATGGCTACAACAGAGGTTTTCATAACATCTGTCTTTTATGGAAAAATTTTATTGAGATAAAACACAGTATTTCAATAAAATAAAAAATAAAATGATATAGGCGTATTCTGCAGAGCCAGACAGACACAGTAAAAACAACACTTTGTCTCAACCACAGACATAGAGCAATTTGGAACAGAACGTGATGACATCACACTGTCTCGCAGAACTCAGGGGCTTCTGCTCTCGATGTGTAAAATTGCTAAGAAAACACGAGGGCTTAGCATGTCACAATCTGTTTCACGTTTGACCATCAGCGTTAGGAAACGATACGGTAGTGGCCTGCTAACTGGTGGGTTAGCAGGTGACACATATTGTGTGAAGTGGTGTGTGTGAGTGTGCACATGTGTGTGTGTACAGGGGTGTGAGTGTGCATGTGTGTTTGTTCAGTGGTGTGGAATAGAGGTGTCAGCGATAAGGACTGGTCTGATACAGTGGACAGAACCCAGACCTAACACTGTGGTTAGGAATGACCCAGTGGACAGAACCCAGACCTAACACTGTGGTTAGGAATGACCCAGTGGACAGAACCCAGACCTAACACTGTGGTTAGGAATGACCCAGTGGACAGAACCCAGACCTAACACTGTGGTTAGGAATGACCCATGAACTAATAGTGTGTGTCAGCAGTGAGAGCACTCAACAGGAAAATAGACAATCAAGTCTCCTTACTTTATTTCTCATGGTTTGTCTCAATTGCCTGAGGGAAGGTTTTCCCTTGATTTCCCAAGTGCAAGTTAAAATCATGGCTGTGTGGGAAGCAGTGTTTTCCCAATGGATATTACACCCTAGTCGGTCTGTTCATAGGCTGAGTTCAACGGCAGGTTTCAAAGTCACTGTGTTTTTAGACTTGGTCCCATATTACACCCAATTTGGAGTACTCAGTGCTCTGTGGTTAAACTGCTGTGTAGTGTAAACACTCCAAACCCTCAGAACCATCAGAAAAGTCACAAGGGCAAACCGCATTGAGTCTAACCAGAAAGGAGATCTGTGATGCCGTTCTATTTTTTTGTACAATGTGACTGCACCACAGACAGGGCAATTGCAACAGTTTCCCTACCAAAATCTTTACAAAATAACAGCACGCGTGGAGATTGGAACTGAAACAATGCTCAGACTAAACATCTTATTTGCAACAAAATACCTTTATAGGCTGTTTATTCAAAAGCAGTGTCATGGAAATGATCAGATAAGATGAAAAGAAGTCTGAATACTTAAATTGAACCTTCATTAATACAGCAGTTGCAGGAAACAGTGGTTATAGTCTTGACTGCAACGCACTGCCTGTTGAATGACGTATGGACACTGGTTAAATAGGAGCTAACTCCCCCCCCCTTTTCCCCAGGACACTAAAGGACCATTGTAAATAATCCTTTCAAGACAGATGGGCTATATAATTACAGAACAAAGAACAGACACAAACCAACATCTCTTTAACAGATTAGCCCTATGATCTGTTAATTACTTTCACAGATGTGAGCCATAAACAAAGGCCTGTTCATTCTTTTCATATATATTTTCATATATCAAAATTAAGTTTCCACAGCAGCATTTGGATAATGTGAGAAGACTACAACATATCTGAAATGAATCACAACGTAGAGTAGGAACATCAATGCCAGCTCTTAATTGGGCAGTATTTATCATTGTAATGGAAAAACCTTTTCAATTATTGCAGTGCAGGTACAGTATTCTTCTATTATTCACCCTGTTACCAATGAAATTTACATGTAAATTTTATCTTTTGATTGTAAGTTTTTTTTTTAAAGACAGACTAAGAAAAATGACATACAATAGATGCACAAAGACCAGAGTGGGTTCACTGAAGTGCGATGCTAAACGGGCACATGTGCAGACGCCGTGAGTGTGAGAGCAAGAGCAAACCCCGGCACCTCGTGCACTGCCACATCTGCAGCATCGCTCGTGGCAACATCTTTTCACCGAGCTGACCTTTATATTAATATTCAACCTATTTGCTTCCAGAATGTAAGTGAGTACAAAATATCTCTAGATGCCTGATAACAGGTTACGATGGCATGATTGGCTTGTCAGGAGCTCTGTAGTTACCCAGAGTGCATTAAGTGAACGTTGGGTCTGAGCGAGATTCACTATACAGTATTAACAGTACACATACAGCCCAGAGCCACTGAAAGAGCTGCAGAACTGAACTCTCAGGCTGACCCAGAATGCACTCTGCAGATTTGCATTAATGTGGTTAATGTACCATACTAGTTACCATAACCTGCTTTTATTCTCTATTTTGTGGATATTTATTCACAAGTCAGAGAGTTCGCAGGGTTGAGTTCCAACTGTCAGAGTGAATGCAAGAAGTCAACTTCACCCGTAAAATACCCTCCGGTAAATCCCCAAGAAGCCTGGATGAGGTATAATTCCCCATCGTAAAGACTTTTCTGATTTTCATGGATGACGAGTGAAGTCTGCTCCTATGCTATTAACCTGTGCTTTAACTCTTGTGCAGAGGGTCTACATGGGTGGACTCTTCCAGACGAAATTGGCCACAAGGATCACTGCCTTGCCATGATTGCTACCCTTCGGTGAGAATGACAAGCTGAGAAAATAATTACAAACCCTTTTTTCCCCCACTGCAAACACCTTACATTGAGATAGAATCCAATAGATGTTGATAGATAATTTAGCCCATAAACTGTGAAGACCTGGGAGCATCTCTGACTCCAGCGTTGTACGGTGGTCCCAAGTAGACATATTCAAATCAAGGCTCTAACTGTAAACTGCTCTGCATAAGAGTGTCTGCTAAATGACTAAGATAAAAAAAGAAATTCAGCACTGTATTACTTTTCTTTTGGTCACTGATCTTTTTTTCCATTGTCCTCTGTTGGTATTTTCATTAATTTAGTGAAAAATGGGACAAAAACACACAGATTTGTGAAACTTGTGTGGTTGCTTCAGCATGTGCGTTCAATTTCCTTGACTATGATATAGTTTTTTCATTGTTCACGCCATGAACTCCTCTTTGTTTTGATAATTTACAGGAGTACACCAAGAAAGATCCCTGTGATGTTGTTGGATAACATCTATGCTGGGATCAAACTGTGTGTGGTGTGATAGCATCCTGTGGCAGACAGACAGGCCAGAACACCGCCACCTGTCTCGCTGACACATCTAGATAGCTGAGACCAAACAGACACATACTGATTTAATCACAGATGGGCACAAATACACTACTGCCTGCCTCTTCCATTTCCTTGTCTCCATAAATGAACACACACACAAGCACACACATAGCACATGCCTTCATTGAAAGGCACACAACCGTGAAGGTGGGGAAATTCATAACATAACTGGAAATGCTGTTGCCGCATGCTATATAAGCAAAAATGCATGAGTATCAAGTGCTATGTATGCACTAACACACAACAGACTATGGATGCCAGGGAGTTACTGTGCACCTGGTGTGAGGAACCACAGGGCTGTTGTGTTATTATGCGTATAATACAAATGCCAAGGTTGTTGACCAAACCGATCAGAATCAGAAACATTTTTTATTGTTAAGTGAATGTGCACATTTTCAGTTTGACTTGGTATTATGGTACTGCCTATTGTAGACATACTGTATAGGGACAGAAAGGCGAAATCATACAATTAAGCAGTAAGGCACGAATGGGTGTGGTATGTGGCCAATATGCCAATATGGCTGGTTCCTGAAGGCCCCAGCACTGGAAGAGAAACGGCTCCGCAGGGAGCATTTCTGAGAACCGTACAAATGTGTCGCAGTTCACCGTTGCAGACCCAAACCGGTCTTGGTGGAGGAGTTGAGGATAGACAATACAATTAGTGCAGAAAGCCAGATCCTCTGATGTACTGTGATCTCTGGGGTGTTTATGTGGTGGAATTTGAATGATTTAGCCGAACGAAGAGCTGAGAACTCAAGCTAATGGGGGTAAAGGTGGGCAACCGCAACCTCCACGGTTTTGTGTCTGTGTTAAGGAGCAGGTTATTTTGACTGCACCAGACCACCCGATGGTCAACCTCTCCAGGAACATGGCTTCCATGAGAGTAACCACCGCACAACCTGGATATTTTCTTTCCAAATCAAAGATCTGGTAAGCCATTAGCTGATGTGCTTTGGATGCATACACACTTGGTGTAACTCCAGCAAAAAAGAGATTTTTAGCCGAATTGTCATTTTCTGAATTCTGAGCAGAATTCCTAGGGTGAATAGAAAGGTTTGCAGTGAATTCATATGTATTCCATGTAGAGAGCAGGATTTAGCCAGTATAGTGACAATGCACCAACCTTAGTAGAAATAGAAGCACACATCGCCACCTTTTGATGAATTACATTGTTTTGGAAAGTGATCAGCAGAGTCCAGCTGGACGTTGGCTAGTTACACAACAGATATGCTAAACAGACTGGTAAACTGACTATGGTAAACAGACAGGTAAACAGACTGGTAAACAGACTATCGTTAACTGACTATGGTAAACAAACTGGTAAACAGGCTATGGTAAACAGACTGGTAAACAGACTGGTAAACAGACTATGGTAAACTGACTATGGTAAACAGACTGGTAAACAGGCTATGGTGAATAGATTATGGTAAACAGACAGGTAAACAGACTGGTAAACAGGCTATGGTAAACTGACTGATGAACAGACTATGGTAAACAGACTATGGTAAACAAACTATGGTAAATACGACTATGGTAAACTGACAGGTAAGCAGACTATGGTAAACATACTACCTTAAACAGAATTCTAAAAAACAGAATAGTTAGACTAAGAGATAACAAAATAATAAGTGAAGGGCTTAAGCTGAGGCTCTACTGAGGTTGAGACTCCTGTTTATTACCTCTATTTAGATCAATGATAGAATAGGCATAGTGGCAATGTCAAACTGAAGAAGCAGGATATAGTATGCTTACAAGACAGTGCTGTGGGATGGGGATTTCAGGGCCTCTTACGACAAAACAATTGTTAATAAAGCAAAGTTGGCGCTGCCTTTGTGGTATTCTTATTCTTTCATGTTCTTTGTTATGTTATGTCTTGGTTTACGGAGAAACACCTGAGACTCCACGATCTCCAGGCTTGCACAAACAAAACAACTGTCCCACCTTGCCATATTAGTGTAATGTATGACATGTGTTATGTTTCCTCCCCAGGAAGAGTAGCTGCTGCTTTTGGCATAGCTAATGGGAATCCTAATAAAATCATGAATCCTACACAACTTCAGCCACCAACTTGGTTTCTGGCTCTAAGAAAGCAAACACTATTACTACAGTAGATCAATTATGCTACTCTGATTACTCTTGATTTATAATTATAGAGCTTGCAGCCTGGTCGGCTTTTAGTCTTAATTCAATAAGCTTGTTTATGCATGGCGGTAACGGTGGCTTGCAGCTGTTGGTTTATTAACTCAAATTGGCTAAAATGTTGATATATGACTAAAAGAGTTTTTTACATAGATCATGGGAACATTCAAGTATCTTCATGATTTTTGCATAAAATTTTTGCTGAATATTGTGAACAAAACCAATGTTCCCTTTAATGATTAAACAACAAGCAAGCATTCAGCTACCATTGTTCAGGGTTGTTTTGAATTCAGGCAGTACCGAAGACAGTGCTGGAGCACATGGCCGAAATAGATTGTATGCTTTATTAGAAATGTATAGAGAAATATTGCACTTTAATGCCATTGCCATAAAAGTGGTCAGTTTCAGTCCTTTGATGTGACACCTTGTGAAATGCAAAAAATATGACATCTTTTGAAGCATAAACAGCAATAAAAACATGTTGTTGTCAAATCAAATGGATGACAATAACAGCCGGTTTGCACTGGTAATGAGACTGTGCTGTCATAGCATCGTCAACATGGTTTTCTGGGCGCCGCACCGGGAATGTGATGAGTTGATTGGCTAGAAACATCAAAGCTAAAAACGTTCTCCGGGTTTGCATGTATACAATTCAATATTCTCAACATCTTTTCACCAAAGCAATTCATAGATGAAGTAGGACTGCCGCTAGTAACTTAACTCGGAGGTATCATTTTTCAGGTGTCATCTCACTACTCACAGGCATCAGAGTCACATTGCATTTCTCAGCCCTTTTGTTGGCTTTGTTGTACAGTCCAAAACACACCGATGAGTGTGTCTTGTTGTCCTCTATCACTGGAAGAATGGGGTCTCATTGCGTGCCGAGGTACATCAGAAGAATGCACGGGGCTACACACCAGTAGTCTAAGAAATGGCTACGGCGTCCAGGGAAAACAACAGGTAGGTGAATGATCGACTCCTGACTCGGATGGTGACAACAGGACTCTTTGACTGATTTAAACAGTGATGTCATTAATAATGCTTTAACATCACAGTTTGACTGCCTGTCGTGTAATGTCCATTGGTGTGACAATGTCCTCTGTGGCAACGAATAAATCTTGGGAAATAGGCATCATCTTGGACAACATTTATAATAAATAAATCTTCAGCGTGAAGCAAGTTGCGTTGTTGCAACACACACATAACTGCCTTTTTTGTATAGGTTTAGTGAAATTACCGTGAACACTATCCAAAATGTAATGGCAAGACACTTTGTTATCGTTATTGTCCTTATCCCTGTTATACAAGGAAATTGTGTTTTGGATTTAAAATGGCAGATTACCGTTTCAAAGACACAAATACATAATAATGAGTACAAATTACAATATCGTCTATTTAGAATTCATTAAACCTTAATATTCCCTGCCTTTTTTAGGTCACACCAGAGGACAATATGGCACTAATTGGATAAAAACTTCCAATTGAATGTGTCCATATTACATTTTGAGTTGTTTTTACAGTTTATTGTAATTGTTTTTTGTTTTTATTTTTTCAAGTAATTTTTTCCTCACATTTGTTCTGGTTCTTTGTAGGTCAGACAACAAAGCATGACGCTCTATTGTACAGGATAGTGGATTTGATTCCTGTCATTCATATGTAAAATATATTTATACAAAAAGTTGTTTCGTATGAAAGCATCTACAAATTGGCATATATTATAATGTAATTTGGCCAAATGGCAACTAGCCATTTGGGAGTTTTTCCTAGCCACTGAAATTCAACACTACTGTTGTTTGCTCCTTGGGGTTTTAAGGCCGGGTGTTTTGTAAAAGCACTTTGTGACAACTGTTGATGTAAAAAGGGCTTTATAAATAAATTTGATTGATTGATTGATAGCCAAGAACATATAAATCAAATGGATGAATCAGTCATGAGAATAGTCTAGCTCTAACCGTGATGGAAATCAAACACGATAGCGTCTCTGAGGTGGAGTGGAGATCTCACCAGATTTCTTCAGCATAAATAGGAGAAGAGATCTGGGAGGCAGGTGAAGTGATAAGCTGATTGATCTGGGAGAAAGACTGACCGGGAGATGACCTTGAGTGATGTGAAACTGATAAGAAACCTATTGGATAATTCTAAGATGGATGTGGAGTAAAAAAATCAAACACACAACCCTAACAAAGTCAGACAATATAGCGCCTTAGGTCTGCTGCGGGATATGGGGATGGATGGTTGTGTAGAACACCAAAGACACCTACATTTACTTAAATCATACAGTATAAACCTGATGAATGAGACTAATAGATGAGAATAAGTGCATGAAATTAAAATCCTTGCCATTTCCCCTTCATCTGACTGTCATTGACAACCAGTGTAAGATCACTGTGGCAATAAGGATTAAGGTTAGCTCAAGTCAAACATAGACAGGTGCTTTCTAAAACCTTTTTCTACAGCCATATCAGTATAGCCCGAGGACTGCACATCAACCATTTAAGCCTCTCTACCTGCCAGGTTCAAACAAAGGATTAGGGTTGACACTCATATTAAAGAGAGGTCTTTTGACAAAGGCACTGACTCTAATATATTCACAGTTTGATGGCGCTTTCAAAAGCATGTACAGTGAATAATAAGCCTGCTGACAAGGGCGCAGTAATGGTCTTAAGAATATAACAGGCAGATAGAAAGCCTACTAGAAACACATCAGCCAACACAGCAAGGAGAGGTCAACTCTGTTGATCCGCTGTGCATTTAGTCCAGTGGGAGGACACAGCAGACAGGCATCATTGTTGAGGGCAGAATGAGGGATACTGAAAGTGTCAATGTTAATCCTAGACTGACGGAGGGATAATGAAAGAGAACAGTGGCGATTTAATGAAGAAATCACTTGACAAACTATCACCAGGTCGAATCCCCTCAGACGTCTAGGTAAAAGTTTCAAAACTGATCTAAAAGGGAACTTAAGCCTCGTTTTAAATGTTCAGTCTTAGAGAGAGTCACAGCAGGGAACTGTCACAGTGAACCGAATGAATGCACACATCCACTGGTTCTACATGGCACTGTTCCCATTCGGTCAGGTTCCCGAGCTACGGAGCCCCGGCAAATGGACGGCCAAGTTATCTCAAGGGGAGGTCAGTCCAAATCAGCAGTATATATTTGAAACAAACCCCTAAACAGGACTACAACACAAAGTGTTGGGACTTGGGAGGTCTCTTTAATGATGACAAACTCTTAAACAAGACTACAACACAGCGTGTTGGGAGGTCTCTTTAACGAGAACAAACCCCTAAATATGACTACAACACAGCATGTTGGGAGGTCTCTTTAACGAGAACAAACCCCTAAATATGACTACAACA
>JACXGI010010155.1:0-18436 GCA_016801175.1 Esox masquinongy
GTGTGTGTGTGTGTGTGTGTGTGTGTGTGTGTGTGTGTGTGTGTGTGTGTGAGAGAGAGAGTGTAGATCAGCCAACTGAAGTCTTCAAACAAGTCCATTCAACTCAACAGACATGCAACAGCTGCCTGAGCTTTAAGATTGTCACATCAATTCTGGTTTTATTAGAAACATGCACAGAAACCTGCCACAAAGCCTACATCACATTCATTTCATGTCATATGAAAAGACTTCAGTTCGACTCTAGAAAGTGTCATCAAATTGCGTTCCATCAATCGCATTTATCAGTAAATAATGATTTCCTGTGGCAACCAATTGAGCGTTCCGCATGTTTCAACACAACAAGTCATTTTCAACAGTGGTTCTGCATGTCAACAGTTCAATGCAGTCGAGACAGAATGCTGTCAGGAACTTGACAAATGTGTAGATATAAGGAAGTGTGTGTACCACATCTACTTCTGTAATGCTGTGGGAGTGATACAAAGGTGAAAACAGACTATTATTCCACTAGACAACCTAATCACATCAGCACAGATAGAACAGGGGAAGAATGGGAGATTCAGAGGGATGGGAGGCGGAGAGAGAAGGTGAGTGACAGAGCACCCACAATGTATATTTCTGATTTGATTATGTTTTTTTCAGCATATAGTTAGTTGTTTTACTGTTGCTTTGTTTTACTGTGTCACTGTTACAGACTAAACATGTTGGCTTTAGAAAATAGAGGAAACCACTCATTCAAGCCAATAAAGCACCTATTGAACTGAATTGAGAGGTGAGAGAAAGAGAGACAGAAAAGGAGCGAGAGACAGAAAAGGAGCGAGAGACAGAAAAGGAGCGAGAGACAGAGACAAAATGGAGACAGACAGAAAAGGTGAGAAAGAAAAGGTGAGATTGACAGAGAGACAAAAAAGGAGAGAGACAAAAAAGGAGAGAGACAAAAAAGGAGAGAGACAAAAAAGGAGAGAGACAAAAAAGGAGAGAGACAAAAAAGGAGAGAGACAGAGGAGACAGACAGAGGAGACAGACAGAGGAGACAGACAGAGGAGACAGACAGAGGAAAGAGGGCAGATGAAGGTTGATTGTTCCCCCTCTTCTCTCAGGAATGGACACAGCCCAAACCTCATTAGCCAGTGTGAAATACGGGAGCAGTGAAACCCTTTGACCGCAGGTGATTTCCCATCATCTCGGATTACACACTGACCCTGTTCATTCCTGTTACCTACAGTCCCACAGGCATCTACCACTGCAGGCTATGAGCCACAACACAGTCTACAGTCACGGACCTGCAACAGGCACAATGCCTTTATCCATGATGCCCTATCACCGCTGGGCATCAAGGGTTGACAGTGTTTCTGTCCTGCATTAAATATTACATACTCAAACACTAGTTGGGATCCAAACCCAAATACTAGTCAGTAAATATGAGAGAGAGCATAAAACCTAGTTGACCCGTCACGGGGAGATGTCCGTGTTCGTATGAGTGCAGTACCTTGAACGGTGAGTTCTGCCTGGGTCTCAATGGTGCTGTTGGCATTGTCGGCCATGCAGCTGTAGACGCCTGCATCCGTCTCCGTCAGGTTGGAGATCTGCAGGCTTCCTCCTCCTACCACCTCCAGCTTTCCCAAACTGTCAGAGGAAATAAGAGTGGTGTGAAAACAACAGACATTCCGGGAATGATAACTGACAACTCGCGCCTTCCTTAGTGTCTGAGTGTGAGTAGCAGCCGAGCGGTGTGGTGCGAATCACAAGTTGTCGCGACGTATTAAAGTTTCTTATATTATTGTCTCTTCTCCACTACGAATGTTCAGATGAGTGGTCTCACCATTTCACGCCATCATACATCGTTAATTCAGTCGTCTAACGTTCGGCTGAAATGCTTTGTAATTAATAACCCAGCATGAAAACATTCACATTGAGGCGGAGATTTCACAGCCTTTCCTGTTTTACTGAAGAATGCATTCATACTGCTACACATTTTCTTCTGTTGTAGACTTCATTTATAATTGATTGTAGATAATTTTGTGGCTATCAATCTACACACAATACTCCATAATGACAAAGCAAAAACACTTTTTTCTTTAGAAATTTGTGCCAATATATTAAAAATTACATAGAGAAATATCTCATGTACACAAGTACTCAGACTCATTGCTATGAGACAACAAATTGTGCTCAGATGCATCCTGTGTCATTTGATCATCCTTGAGATTGTGCTTGAGTCAATCTGTGGAAAAAAAATTCATTAGACATTTTGGAAAAGGGTACTTAAATCTGTGTAAGGTCCCACGTTTCACGGAGTATGTCAGAGCAAAAACCAAGCGATGACATCCAAGGAACCCTCAACAGACCTCAGATTACATTGAACATTCCCAGGAGCACAGGGGGCTCCATCACTGTTAAACTGAAGAAGTTTGGAACCTCCAAGACTCTTCTTAGAGCTGGCTGTCTGGCCAAACAAAATAACTGGGCAAGAAGGGCCTTGGTCAGGGAGGTGACCAAGAACCCAATGGCCACTCTAACAAAGCTTCAGAGTTTCTCAGCAGGAATGGGAGAACATGCCAAAGGGACAACAATCTCTGCAGAACTCCATCAATCAGGCCTTTATGGTTGAGGGGGCTGGACAGAAACCACTCCTGAGTAAAAGGCATTTCACATGCCGCCTGAAGGACTCTGAGAGTAAGAGGAAAAAGATAATGTGGACTGATGAGACCAAAAACAAACTACTAAGCATGAATGCCAAGCACTACGTCTGGCTAAAACCGGGTACTTCTCATCACCTGGCTAAAACCATCCCTAAAGTAAAGCATGGTGGTGGAAGGGAAGGATGAATGAAAAAAATACACAAGTATCCATGTAAAAAACCTGAGGCAGACTGGGGCAAAGGTTACAACGTCGACCCAAATACAGCCAAGATAATGCTGGAGTGACATCTGTCAATGTCCTTTTAGGGGCCCATCCAAAACCTGGACTTGAACCACACTGAACTGTGGGGAGACCTGAAGATCAGAGTTCCCCAACACTCCCCAACCAATCTGACAACGCTTGAAGGATCAACGAGAGAAACGCATAAACAAAGGCACGCAAAGCTGTGTACCTAAAAAAAAAAAAAAAAAAAGTAGATAATGAACACCTAAATACTACATAAGAACATAAAAGCGGACAGATCTAATCTCACCTTTCCTTAGGACTGCGGACATTTGGTTACCAGCGCTTATAAAACGAAACCTTTTCCCCAACCTCAAGCGGAAACCCAGTGACCTCCAAGTTAAAGAGCTGGTTCTTTGAACTCCTCCACATGCTAGGAGGAAAGCCGGCCTCAGACAACAGAGTTGACTTGACTTTTTGACGCGTCGGAGGTGGTGAAGGAAGAAATCAATAGGTTACGGAGTAGAACAGATTTATGAAAGAGGGCATGAAAAGGAAAGTGTCTTGGCATGCATGCATGTGCATGTGAGTGAGAGAGAACGGTACAGAAGGCTAAATATAGTACAGACAGAGAGATACTAGAGAACATAGCCCTCGGCGGTACCAACGAACGGAAGGGCAGGAGAGAAGGCAGAGACAGCAGAAAGACACATAGCCAAAACCCTCTGTCTGCTGGCCATCAATACGGCTTCAAACAAACTCCTGACTGGATGTGATTTCCACCGCAGCAAGCTAGCACACTACCTTCTCTCTTTCTGCTCCAACTCCCTCCCTCTCTCCATCCCTTTCCACTGCTTGGATTGGACGCTTTCACCCACGTGATGCATCTGATTAGCTGCTTCCAGTACAGTGGCCTATTTGATTGGCTGCTTCCGGCATTGTGGGCCATCTGGTTGGCCGTTTCCAGCACTGTGGGCCATTAGATTGGCTGAGTCCAGCACCATGGGCCATCTGGTTGGCTGCTTCCAGCACTGGGGGCCATCTGTAACAGAGCTCTTTGTTACAAGACATCTACCTGCTGATAGTATATCACACTGCCAACTGAGGGACTGAGGCTTGTTTAGAGAGTATTTCCAATGATCATCCTACCTACATGGGCCATGGACAGAGGGTCTGAGTGAGGAATGAGTGATCCATTCATAAAAATGAGGAAATTCCTCACCCGTTGAACTGGCAACAATACGCACAATAAGACTAGTTCAACATCACGTTCCTTCCATTCGGACAACGGCCTCTTATTCTGGGGGCTCATCGTTGAGACGCCCCCAGAGGTGAGTGGCTGGCGGTGTTGAGCAGACTGTCCCATGGTGCACTGTCGCCTGGGCAATGAAGCATACGAGGGACGGGGGAGGGGTAACACCCAGCCACATAGACTTAATAAGGGAGGGGAACACGAGCCGCAGTCAGGGCCTCTGACACCTCCCACCGCTTCATGGAAAACGAGAGAGAACTACATAACAGCAGCGCATAAAGGAGGCTTTGTCTTCTGCCCCAGGTCCTGAGATCGACCAAGGAAACCTACAGAACCCACCACAAATACTTTGCTCGCGTTTGCTTCTCTCACGACACTGGATATGTTTCCTTCTTCTCGAGGCCGCCAAGAGGTTGCTTGTGTTTTTATAACCTAGGACTTTGGGCCTTTCAAAGGGCATGGCGTAGAATTAAACTGAAAAAATATCACCCCAGTAATCCTTTTAAAACAGTCGCTTGGTTCCATTGAAGGCCTTGAAAATGTGCGCTCCTGCTGTTCGCTCCACTAGGGCTGTCATTCCACCATGGCAATCCTGTAACAGCGAGGTACATGCATTTAAGACATCAATAGTTTCACTACATGTAAAAGGCCACGTAAAAAAGCCACAGTCAGCCTCTGCACACGTCATAGGAATGACATTTTAAATGACTAAAACGTAAATGTCCGAGTTCTCACTTCTAACTCCGTAAGAAATGTAGCAGGGTTTGAGTTAATTGAAAGGGTTGAATCAGTACAGGAAAAGCACTTTCACCAAACTCTAGTTTTGTGGTTAATTCCTCCCTGTACTCTCTTCAAATCCGAGCCAGAGCAGTTGGGGCTGAGAAATATGCCACATCCTGTGTTACCGGGGGACTCCTCAGTGGAAGAGGCAGGTGAGCGGGGTTTCATTAAAAATGCATTACACAGTATTCACCTACAAAGGGCTTTTTAATTAGTTCCAAATTTACACTGTCACTTAGCATCCGATCGCCGCCACAAGAGCGTCAGTCACGCTGAGAGCCAGGTGAGATGTTGTGGGTGCCGGGTGATATGGCGCTAATTGGGCTTGTGCTTTGTGTTGGCTCCAGAAAGCTAGACAACATATGGTACCGTTTCCAATTCTCAACCGGAGGAGACAGACCCTCACCCCTCAGCACATTTCAAAGCCTCATTTGGTGATGGAGCACCTCTGGCTGAAAAACATAAGGATATGTAGACAGGCAGTCAGGCGTTGGGGTTTGCCATAGATGAGGAGTAGGCCAGCAACCAAGAGGGCAACATAGCCTCAACACATCAGCACAGAATCTATTGCAGTCTACCATGAGACCATCAACAGAACAAAATATCAGAATCATTCCTGGCAAACCAGCCATCCAGCCGGCCATCCATTCATTTTAATGCAATTATTTTACAGGTAATGAAAGGTTAACCTGTCGACACTTGGGTAAGACTCCGGCACAGGCCCCGTGATCTGTTCTCTGTCCAGCCTGGGATACGGTTGCCGGCGGCGGCTGACAGTATGGGAGCAGGCGGTGACCCTGGCCCTGTGACCTCGGCCCTGTGACCCAGCACAGCACACCTGTGTGCTGAGAGCGGAACGCAACGTGTCACGCATAACAAAGTTCTCACTTTGGAGTTCTACAGGAGGTGCTGCTCCCCAGCTGCGTGGGAGGAGTAACGCACCGATGCTCTGGGCATTGGCAGGTCAGGTCACGCTATCCAAACCTCACCAGACAGGAATCATAAATGTCATACCCAAACAGGACATTCATTATTAATGGGCAGGAGCCATGCACTCTTAACTTTTCATAGGTCTCACTTTCCTCAGTCTCTCTCCCAATCTCTCTCCACCTACGCTGCACAGCGAATGCAAAATATTGTGCAGCGGGCCCAGGCGTTAGAGGTCAAAAAACTCTAGCTGAACTTCCAACACTGGCTGGGTCAAAATAGCCACTGTGGTGTGGCGACACATTTGAGAGCTTCTGGAGGTGGAAGGGTGAAGAAAACATTCAGTTTGGTTTCAGAGCCCACCACGGAGTAGCAGAGGACCAGATAACAATGGGTCAGGACACGGCCAGATTCCCTTCTGTAGCTGCCTCCAAATCTGATCTTCAATGGGATTCTGGGAAACTGTAAGAACAATGTTGCTTCAGATGGCTCTATCCAAGCTTACTGCAGTATGAGGACAGAGCTAAAATAAACAAGTCGCTATGTGAGGAACAGAAAGAAGAACGGGGGAAAAAAAGACCCATTTTTGGCCTGGCCTCGTTTGAACGAGACAGCCACAAAAGTGTTTGTTTCTCTCTGGCTCATAATGAAAACCCACAAAGCCATAAGATGGAACAACATGTACATTCCTTTTTTATTTGCTTTTTGCCAGAGCCCTGCTACGACTGTAAACCGATCTTTTCATTCGCACGTCACAGTAAAGCTAGCAGGCAGCAAACCTGCGCGACACAAACACAGTCATTGAAAGTTCTCTGGGCACAGATTGGTTATGTTGGAAGGACCTGTGTCCGTCACTGCAGCTGGGTGCAGGTTAACGGCAGGGGACGGATGACGCAGATACTGAAAATACAGACTGAAAATGGTTCCCCCTTCACTCAAGTAGTGGAGAATGTGGGTGACAAACTAGAATGGCAGTGATTATCCCATTATCCCACCACTGTCATTCGGGCAGCAAGAAAAAACAGCCAATCACATCGAGACCCTCCGAAAGTCTGCCCCAGGATCAGGTTTATGCCTGTGGGGGGCCGATATTACAAGATGGGCCAACTATTACATTACTGAGGCTGAAAACTACTCATTACTGAAAACTGGACATTAATTTAGCAAGTGGTCATAAAATGTACGGGATAACTGCAAAACAATCGATGATCTCCAACATGCGCTTCATTCCGACAGGACTTCTGATGACGTTAGCGTTCATGAATCTTCCCTCCTAGCCGAAACTTAGAGATTAGGGAGCCATTTTGTTTAGTGATCCCACTGATTTGTGCCTACATTACAACACTGCAGCGGTGTTGTGCCTCAGTGGCTTTTCTACGCGCGCCTGGAAACCCTTTAATGACATGGCATGCAGGATCCAACGGCCAGCTAGCGAATGGAAGACACTCGCTGTTAATCTTGTTAATAATAATGCCAGAAAAAAAAGCCAGCGAAAATCATAGGCCATTAACATTGATAGGTGGCGTCTCCGACGGACCTTTACCCAGACGCCAAGGAAAACTGCTGACAAATGCCAATACGTTTCTACGCAGGGAACATTTTCAAGGCCTCTTAAAAAATAATTTGTTGAGGAGCGCCAATGGCGAAAGTAGCAGTGATTGACCTGAAATTGGAAAGGAGGTCTTGTGAACTGGAAATCAATCACAGAGGTTGTGGGAGGAGGAGTAGTGCTGTAGTCAGTGTACAATAAGACTGCGCGGGGTGAAGTCCTAACTGTTATATTGATATTAAGTATCCCAAAGCCTGCCTGTAACAGGCAGAAGAAATTAGACAGGATTCCATTCTTCCAGATTTTCAATAAAAACCAATGTAGCCCCCCATAAAAAAAAACAAAAAAACATTGAAACATCTTTAATGGAAACGGCAGATGTACGCACTATGTTCTAAAGATTTTATCCATGCTCAGCCATTGAACATGGGTGATGTAACTATAAGCTTCACATTTCATTCTAAATGCCTTGGCTACAGCAAAATCCATTTAGGCTATCCAACAAAGGCCATGAAAACCGTGCGTCTTCGCAAGACATTGACCGTCTTGACCTTGAATTTTTCCTGAATCGCATCACTTGTTTAAAGTGTAAAAAATAAAAAAAGTATCCCTGGTCAAGATAGGAAAAACCTAGTTACTGAACATTTCTAATGACACTGGCTGAGTATCTTCAAGGACCTACAGAGTTTTATTCCAGCTATAGGTCTTCTAGCAGGTGAAGATGCCTTCGGGGTGTGTGGGCCAAACTGTGCCACTAACTCAGAGAGGCAGGAGGTGATGTTCACTACTCAGACCGAGAAGAGATGAGACTGGTAAAATGAGCAGTCTAGTATCCAGCGACAGTGATGAAAAAAGCTTACACTTGGAATAGATAGGGTACACGGAAGATGTAATAAACTGTGCGTTTCGATATAGGACATTTCCAAAGCCTAGAGTGCTTATTGCCGCCTCAAACTGTAACAGCCCACTCTCAGCCAGGAAGTAGGACATCCAAGACCGAAGAGGGTAGAACATAATCCCTGAACGGTCCCACTGCAAACATATTTCCCCCACGCCGCACACCGTTCATACATAAGTAAATATCATAAACTCAATCACATTTAAATGAGGAGGCCAAGACAAGGAGGGTTAGTGACAGCTTCGGAGAGGCTGGAAGCATAATTTACATGCAATGTCGATTCCATGGCTCACCAGTCATGCATTATTCATCCTTGTCATTAACTGCCATGGAATTCTATTAGGTGAAAGAATGATACACTCCTGAACAAAAGCAAACAGTGGCTTTCATGATCACCCGACTAACGTGTGCAGATCTGATTGGCGGGAGAATTGAAAGTGTCTCCACACAGCCAGTAAATTTGTAGGAGATTCCAGATGTGTTGGGAAAACTATTCATATTCAACATGTAACTTGCAACATTCCATCACGCTACTGTAGTGCTTAAACCTGATCAACTGCAAAACTTTTGTCCTTCAAAACAGGTCTGTCTTTATACTACAGTGTGTTTGATTGTCAGTGAGTCAGAGAATGAGGCACAGGTCTTGAAATTCTTCATATATGAGGAGCCATGCAAAAGGTCACCTTTTATGGCTACCACATTCCACTGCTTCCTAATTCCGGCCGCATCAGCCACACTCAGCTCGCCGCGTCCGCCACACTCAGCCCGCCGCGTCCGCCACACTCAGCACGCCGCGTCCGCCACACTCAGCACGCCGCGTCCGCCACACTCAGCACGCCGCGTCCGCCACACTCAGCACGCCGCGTCCGCCACACTCAGCACGCCGCGTCAGGGCAGGGGGAGACTCTTGATGATGCTTTGAACTGGCAACAACACAGCCAGAACCAATAGGCCACTTTCCCAGAAATAAAAGGCCTAACATCCAAGTGAATCCAGAGCAGACTGAGACAGTGAGTCCATCAGTGAGGCTACCATTCAGACAGTGATCACACCAACACTCTACCAGACAATGTGTCTCAATGCCAGATGGGATTTTTATGCTCAGACAATGCTCTTACACAGCTCCCTACTCTTCCACAAAGCATTTCATCTCAGCATTCATGTTATCAATCATCCTCTTTCTTCCACTCAACATCATTAGGGAACACGAGTCTTCGAAAGGGCGGGAAGAGTGTTTCGGCTGAGATAGCAGTCAAACCTTTGTGGCCTTGCCGTGTTCGTGCACCAGCCTCACAGACGCTAAGACCACGTGCGCCATGTGAGCAGTTCATCTGTGTTACTGATGGTTAATCAAAATATCAGGAAGTCTAATGCCAGGAACTCCATAACAAAAAGGTGTGAAAAACTAAACGAAGCACCATCATGCCAATTAATTTCAACCTTAAACCCCACAACTGTACGTATAACATTTGGCTGCAAGTGACATTTTTCACTGGTATCTACAGCTTTCACCCCTCAAAAAAAAAAAAAAGTGTCTGGGAGTCTCGGCACCTCTACTGCCGTTTAATAGACACAGACCAGACAAACAGTTCACAGCCTCAGACAGAGAAGTCCAATTAGAAAATGTGTAATAAGACATTTCCTTCATCATCATCGCCCCCCTGGCGAATGGCTCTGTACCGGTACCTGCTGTATACAGTTACTCTACTGTCTATTGTACGTACTCCTATTCTATTGTACGTACACTTTCTATTGTCTACGTACTCCTAACCGCGGATTTTTTTGTATTGTCTATTAACTCTATTATTGTCTTTTTAACTCTTCGTTGCTGGAAAATGTCCCGTTAGTAAGCATTTTACTGTTAGTCTACACCTGGTGGTTTTGTGAAGCATGAGACAAAGACAATGACATTTTGCTGTATACTTTAAAGGCTCTTACTTCAATCCTGTTTCATAGCGTAGACCAATTAAGAGCCTACGTACGGATTCTGTCTTTTCCTCCCTCTGTTTCAGTTATAACAAAGTGACAACGCTTCCTTCCTCTGAAGTCCTTTGACTGAGAGCTAAGGGACACACTGAAGGAGAAACAGGAGGCAAACTTGCTTAATTGTCAATGTCGTGTTACGATCCAAGAATAGCCTTACCTAATGTATTCTGGGCACGTCTGTGTGTGTTCTTGGGTGAAATGGCCAGGGTAAGAAGACCTACCGTTCAATCAGCACACACACTAATTAACAATGTAAAGCATCCTCCCAAACCACACAGTGCCATTTACGCCAGGAATATTAGCAATGTGGGCAATGAAGAACATCGTAATTAATACTTAATAACTTATTAAATCTCCTATTACACGACTACGTGGTTTCCAACAATTACACAATTGCGACCATGACTAATACGCGGAGACAGGCAACCCTGCGGAGACTGACACAGGGTGAAATTAAAGAGCTCCCGCCTGACAACGTTGCACAAGTGTCACACTGAACTTCAAAAGACATGTCTTTCAGGTGACTACTCCCTTAACTTCGATAATGAGCCCCTATCTCTACCTGGCTCTTCCGTGGCCCACCCCTCGTTTGAAAGCATATTACTGGAGGGGACCGACTGGAAACGTGGCTGTGCGGAGCACCAAGGAAAAACCCCCCACACAAACCAAGGCAGGAACTTTGTAATTGGACAGAATTTGACCCAGGGTCCACAAAGCTCTCGCGGGGGTTTGGTTAGAAACACGGCTCTGCTGCCCGAGTATAAAGGTGAGACGGAGCCAGCAGTGTGACGGCCTCGGCAGGGTTTTAATTTGTGAACATCCGGGCGTGGCTGGCAGCCTCTGCCATTTCATCTCCCCGCAGAAGTGGCAGTATGGCCGGTGCTGCCGGTTCTGGGCCCAGACGCCCGGACACAGTGGTGGGAACACACTGTTGTGGGTTTGTCGAGGCTTGAGCTGAATCTGATTTTTCAGAACTTGTTCCTGGCTAAACGTTGGGTATTTACAGTTGTTCAGATTCAATTCCTTTCTAATGTCAAAATGCCATAACTAACGCAGTCTTCTGACTGGACTTGAGGATCTCTACAATTGCTGCCTAAAATTAGCACTGTGGATCACATTTTTACACAGACACCCCTTTCCACCCTTCCCATCTCAGCATAAACCAATTGAGAACACTGTTAAATGACCAATCCTTGCACAGCAGTTTGAGAACGGCAGAGATCTAGCTCTAAAAGGATGAAATTGCGAGCACTTTCTACATTTCAATTTTAGTAATTTAGCGGATGCTCTTATCCATAGCACAGTACAGTCACAGAGAATATAGAGGCTTCTGGGTCCCAACTCACCTCTCCTCGATCAGCTTGTCTCCTAGCATCCATCGAACATATGGCGCTGGGTAACCAGTCACCACACAGGGGAGTAGAACGTCAGAACCCACCACTTTGGTCACAGGAAGTGGCTCTACCAGGAACTCCAGTTTTCTATCCTCTCCGGTTTCTGTGAAGACAAGAGCGAGGTCAAGCCCCAGTTAATGTGTCATGAGTCTTCTCTTTAAAACATCTCCATCCTGACATATGACCTGAGCCAGTACAACAAAGGTCACCCGGGTGACCACTCAGCAGAGCGCTAAACAGACACACCTGGCCGAAAATGGACCCCTTTAGACAGCGATTGTGAAGGCACCATTAAGTAATAAACCCAAACTGATCTGATAAACTAACCGACCCCAGACTGAGTTTCAGTTTATTTCCGGGTAATTTCTTTTATGGTTAAATAATTCTGCGGAGGAAAAAAAAGGATGATCCAACAATGCAAAACATCATCCCTGATGTTTTTCTGTTTTGAGGATGAACAGTTGTTCGGCGTGTGTGTGTGTGAGATGGTGGTGGTGTTCTCAGTAGCCAATCAGCCTCTGTCATCCTGGGAACCAGCTGGGTGCAGACGAAGCCAGATTCACCACCTCTTAATACTTCCTAAGTGCTGCCTGGCAGAACTCAGCCCCCCCAAGTCAACTAAATAAACCTTCTGGGGGGGTTGAAGCTGTAACGCCATGGAATTTGAATTACAGCACTCTCTGATAACCCCCCACAGTGAGACGATGTCTGCGGATTTGTCCGTCGGTCAGTCCATCTGTCCATGGGCCTGTCCGTTGCCAGGTTCAAAGTTTTAATGTGTTCCGGCAGGACAGAGGAGCGGACTGGAGGGATGGTATGCAGAGTGATGGGTGTCTAAGTGTATTGATCTAGCAGTGATGTCAGACAGTGACGGGGTCACGCACTGAATAGGGCTCCAGGCCTCAACGCCCAGGCTCAATTAACACTCAACGGCCCACAATATAATAAGGCTGTAAGACGCTGTCAGGAAAAATTTAACTCAAAGCCTCAAGCAGCACAGAGATGGCCATACACATCACACCTCAAACACGAGGTAGGTCTGAAACAATGCAGTGTGAATACGGAGCGGCGCCGTCGGTGTCGTTCTGAAGAAGCGACGCAGCCCAACTCCACACGTATTCTTTATGGGTAGACAGAGACAGAGGGAGAGACAGGAAAGAGGCGGGTTCCAGACAGGCAGGTTGGACTCAGGTGTGCTAATGATGCGCCCCAAACGGCCCCCAGGACATGCCAGCTCACGCTGGCGTTCAGTTCAGTCAGGTTCGGCAGTATCTGGAGCTGGTCTATAAATGTGGTATTCACCTGGCAGTATGGAGAGCGGTGCCTCCTCGCTGGTCTTAGCTGGCCCGGCGTTCTCCACCACGCAGCGGTAGAGTCCGGCATCGGCCTCTGATGCATTGCTCACCACCAGGGCTCCGCTGGGCAACTGCACCAGCCTTGAGTTCAGCTCCAGAGGCTCGCGCTCTCGCTCCCACCGGACGAAGGGGACCAGGTCCGGGTTGACGTCGCACGCCATCACCTGGCTCTCTCCCGGTCGCGCGCTAGCCGCTGCCGGCTGGCTGGAGAACCGTGGCGTGCCTGGGGAGGAATAACACCAGGATGAGAGTCACTGTTAAAAGGTCATCTTTCACGGGATTTCTTATCGGTTCAGCTGTTGCTTTGATTAAAATAAATGAAGCTTTAGTTTGAGACAGAGGGGGGAAAAGAACCGAGAGGATTATGGCAAGAGACCAAAAGATGCAAGAACACTAGCCCTTCCAGCGACACAGTATCATGTGCTGCAACAGGAAATGCGCGAACTTATCTATTTAGGAGTAAACCTGATCTAAGATCGGAGTAAGTGAACTGCAATGATAGTAGGCAGTGGAAGAGAGGAAACTATTTCAATAACGCCCATACCAAAACAATCTTTCAGAGGGTAAAACACCAGCCTGAACTACCTCTGCCCTTGATCCACTGTGGTGTAAACTAAAATGGGTATCATCGCGGACAGAACACTACAGAACCCAGGAGGCCAATTTGCTGCTGCGGGGAAAGATATTCAACACTAATTAAAAAGCAGAATCCACAGGCTGCTGGTGTTCTTCTCCATAGTTGAATCTGCAAAATAATGAGTTTGGGTGCATTCATCTGAAACCATGTTCTCTTTGCCGAGAAGCACGTAGAGAAGTGCAGCGACTACTGTTTAAACTGAAGGAAAACATTGTGCAAACACACGATAAAATAGATGTTAGAGGACCTGGAGTTTTAACAGAGGGGCCACTTCACACACAATCAGGGAGGAATTCAAAGCAAGGGGTTAATGTGATAGTGGCCTGTGTGAATGTTTTGGTTGGCCGGGACGTTTCCCTGGCGATGTGAGAGTCAGCAGCTCTTGTTTGTTCTGGCTCGGTGGGAGCTGTATGTCCGAGGACAAGATGTGGTGTTGAAAGCTGACGGAGTGGACTAGTTGTATCCATCCGTCTCTACAGGCTTTGGCTTCTCCTTGGTGGGTTTAGGTGAAGAGGTTGACAGAGTGACAGTTTTGGAGTAAATCGGTTGACAGATAAGGCCCAGACCAGAGACCTTCAGCTGAGACACTGTCTCCATTCAGCGCCTGATGACTTCTATGACTATTAACCTCAACGTGACAGACCAAGCAAGTCAAACAGTAATAATCACAGTTAATCTGGTCTCCAAGTTCATGTGGTTGACCTAATTTGCCCTTCACATCTACCTCTAGTACAGACGTCATTGTTAGGGACCGGAACTTTTAGGGAACATGAACATTTGAAAGACAATATTGAAAACCTTAGTCTACAGTAAAACGTTACCTAAATCCAGACGTGTAGAGCCAGGCATATGCCGGGCCACCACAGGCTTCACAGGTGTCTGAGGTGTCAATTTGCAATGGTGGAAAACAAGTCAGAACTGAACATCAGGTGAGAGAGGCTCAGACGCTGTAGAATACTGTCTATATAAACTGCTTAGTGAAAATCACACTTTTACAAGTGAACCTCCCTAGGCTTTTCAGACTTTCTATGAAATATATAAATTTACTTAGTGTTTTCCTGATGATTGTAAATAGACCCCTGAAAGGATGGTGATTGGCCAGCTCATCCTTCTCAAGACTTCTGATTGGGCAGCTTAAATTCCGCATACCCAAATTGTTGTTCACCTATTTGTTATTTCTATTATGAATAATATGCATACTTCAATCAGGCGATCCACTCGTATTCATATTCTTTATGACCAGAACACACCAACACAATTCTGTTGGTGGGGTACACCTACAATGTTCCAACACAGAGAAACTACTTTTTAACTTCCTGTAATTAAAGGTAAAATCTCGATGATACAGGGCAGTTATTTTAACAATGGAAATTGATGGATTCGCTGTCACAACGCCCAGTCCAGCCTTGCACAGCCGTGGGAGGGTAATTTCAGCGCAGGCCTGGCCCAGGATGATGGAGCACTGAGGAGGGCACGGAGCTCCTACTCCTGGCTCGGCACTTTGTCTTTTCGACCCTGAGGCTGCAGAGATGGCCTCCCATTCCGATTGCCCCACTGGAGCCAGAATGGAACTGAGCTGAGTTCATCAATTTGGGGAGGTGCAGCGCGTGCGTGCGTGCGTCCGTGCGCACGTCCGTGTGTGCGCGCGTCTTCGTGTGCGGTGACAGGGAAGCGTTATAGATGGGAGCTGCCGAGCGCTGGAGCTAACACTATCGACGGAAATGAATCACCGTTCTCCCACTTAATTGACTGGGTGGGTCCTCATTTTCCAGGCGCCCGCTCCGTGGTATCTATCATGCGGCGTAGAGGCCCCTTACACTTATTAACAATGAGGTGATGAGCCAGGCCCGTATCAATGGAGTGTGATAGTGGGTTTTAAGTGTTTGATACGCGGCGCGAATGAAGGGCAACTTCCCCGTTTTTGTCTATCTGTCCTGCACGGAGCTGTAATGCAAATAAACTATTTTAGGCAGAAAGCAAATAGCCTTCCACACCTGCATCTCTGTGTAGTCAAACCAAGTGTGCACGCAGGCTAGTGGTGTGATAAGAATGTGTCCATCATTCCTGAGATTAGTTTAACTACACGGTGCCTGGTTCCAAGCGATACCCGTGAAAGGCAGAGGATTTCCCTACCTCTGAGCATAACACAACACAGCACCATTTTAATTGAAACTAGGTCTAGAATCAGTAAAGAGAGCTTTATAGAGTACACAGAAAGCTTCAGGGATCTCTCCTGCAAGACTGGACAGAATTTTACTTTTTTTGACTGCAGAAAATGGCTGCCCATTCCCCTTTGGAAATACATTCCCATAGTGTTAATCATGCCTATTTTCCAGGCCTGTTCAGATAGTTTCCCCCCACAAAAAAAGACATTTTGGTGGTGCCCTCAGTTTCAGGTTTGTACCTCATACAGGGCTATTGAGTTTCAGCAGGAGGGCTGCCAGTGGTTCTCCAGCTGGTGTTATATTCTACTCCCCATTCGGCCCTCTCAAGGCTCCAAGAGCAACATTTGGCCAGTGATTTTAACTGTGGTGTGAATGGTGAAGAGACGATGGACAGAAACGCTGTGAGGCACTGAAAATAAAACATTAGCCCGTTGAGAGTGTACGTTTCTTTTTAGAATACGCAATGTGGAATTGGATTTGTGACATATACAAAATAAACCACTGGTACTGGAAAACATATATATACATTTTACATTCTTAATACATTTTTAATTATGATATACTACAAATTAGTGACTGAGTAGTGAATTTAATGACAGCAAACAAAAATCTGTTTTTGATAGATAGCAACACATTCAAAAAAAACTGGTTGAAACAACAATCCTCCTCAATACATCTTGATATTAAATATTGGTTCAGTTTACTTGGTAAGAGCATAGTGGTTGCAACACCAAGGTTGTGGGTTCGTTTCCCAGAGGGAGCTTTTACCCACTTACCCTATCTGGAAAAGTGTGTCTGCTAAATGACTCGGAGTAAATGCAAACTGGACACGTGACATTTTACATGACCACTTATCGAGTCAATCTGAAAGTAGAAAGTGCAACAGTGAGGGAATGTCTTATAAGACTATAATCAAGTCCACTAATGTAACCTACTAGCTCACTATTGAAAAACACACTGCAGCCAAAAACCGATTCGATTCATTCGCACACTCTCATGCACAAAGTTGCTCAACACATCGACTAAACAATAAGATTCCTATTGGCCGGACGGATGATCAATCCCACTGTGGCACGCAGAGTGATGCAGAGGTGCCGATTCACAGCGTCAGGCCCTGAGTTAATAGAATGAGTCTGGGCACGGGCGATATCATCACCAGAATAGTCAGTCAGACGTGCGTGAAGACGTGCGATCGATAAGACGCTTTTCCGTGGCAGTGAGATCGAACCATCAGCATCGGCCACAAAACGCTGGTCATGTGGATAATAGGCTGTGTGCATTATGGGTAATGCGAGTGGGAAATATCTGCAAGCTGCAGGGATATCTGCCTTTGAAAAATAAAATCCTGTATCAACATCCACAGTCTATTGTTTCTTTAATTCTCCGATGAGCAGCTCATTCCAGCAATGGCCCCCAGGTCATTCCACAGTACAAGAGGTCATTAATTCACTCAAGGTTTTAGGGCTTTTTGCTGAGAATTCTCAAACAGTTTTCTAATCTTTCTTCTGCTACAGTGACTCAGCTTTCTGAGACAGTCAATCTGTCAATGGTGAGCAAGGCTAGGAAGGACAGAGGCAGTTCTTTAAACTGGCCGCATTTACACAATCCCAAGTGGCGGATTTCTATTCATTCATTGTCTGCTTACAAAGTGTCAAAGGGACTCGGCAAGGGCAGATTTTACACATGCGTGGAAAGAAATGAAATTAGAAAAAAACATGGTGTTGTGTACGTCTTTTTTTTTTTTTGCATGTGGTGGCTGTGTCTGTGGTGTGTGTGTGTGTGTGTGTGTGTGTATCTGTGGTGTGTGCGTGTGTGTCCGGTGTGCGTGTGTGTGGGGGGGTGGTGGCGTGTGCGTGGTGTTGTGTGTGGTGTATGCATACTTGTGTCTCCACACCAGCCACACAAAATACAAAAAAACCCCGTACATCTAAATCGGGTTGTGGATCTTCGATGTCACGGGGCTATTTGGCATCTGACAAGCCAACCAATCAGGATATTTAAACAAGGAAATACTGCAGGAGCAAGTGGAAACGTAATTAATAGTGATTCGACAATTGAACGGACAGCAAACGGAATCAGACGATTATTGCGTGTTCGCTATCGGCTGCGTTCCAATTCAATTGGCCAATAAGGAGAAGTGGTCTCTGATATAAAATGTGATTCAAATTTTTTTTTTTTTTAGCTTACTGACTATTATATACAGACTCAGAGATCTTGCCACTTACTAAAATAGTTGTGTGTCCTCATTTCCACAGTAGTCAGGGCTGGTAGAACATCCACCTGAGACACAGTGTCCGTAAGCAAACATTGGTAGTTGTAGCTCTGGACCAACTTACATGAGTGCACAGCAGTTTTAGTTTGTTATGGATGCACGTATCTGTCAATAGTAGCAATATAAACTAGGTGGTTCATATCCTGAACGCTGATTGGTAGATAGACGTATAATGTGAGCGTGTATACCATACCATGGGTATGACATCACATCACATACTGCTGTAATATGGATGCATAGATCTGTCACAGGCAGCAATATAAACTTAAAACAAATTATAGCCATTGTTGACGGGAATGACACCACAATGGGTAAGACGATTCATTGGATTTGATCTTGACTGGCGCCATTAAAGTCTG